>JAHWXV010631939.1:0-14369 GCA_024586415.1 Phrixothrix hirtus | reverse complement strand
TTTTCATATATATATATATATATATATATATATATATATATATATATATATATATATATATTGTTTTACAGTATATTGGTCAGCTCAGTACATTGACGGGTCGCTCGTCCACCCTGTTGTTCCGATTGAAATATACGTGTATACTTTAACTTAAAATAAATGTAAAATGTCCCATATTAACGGCGTATTCAGAGGGGTCAGCGAAATAACTCCTTATTAATTTTATATATGATCACTATTTTGAGCAGTCCGGATATTCTATAGGTAACTGCTAGGTCCGTTATAATATACGCATAAAGGTCGGTTTATACTTATCCGGTCAGACACAGAACGGTAGCAGTGAACTTCCGTTCAGACAAACATCATAAGGATTCTTATGGAACTATTTATTCATGTCTGAACGGATACGTCACGTTATGTATAAATAATTCCATAAGTATCCTTATGGTATAAACCGGCCTTAAGTTGTTCGTTTCTAGGCCATCCCAGCGTTATTGCCACTACACACTCCCTTCCCACTTGTGAGTTTGGCTTTAGAATTTACATTTTTATTGTTTTCAGTGTATTCTAGTTTTTCATATATATTGCAATGTTGATTTAATTACTTATCTACTTATTAATTATATAGCTAGCAACTTTGTATTTAAATTTAAGTGATTACTAATTGTTTAATAAGAGAGGCTGCGTTTAGGATAGCCACTCGTATAAATCCTTTAGGTATTTTCAGTTTATTTATAATATTATTATTTCGCATATATTATTATTGCCCTTTGCATAAAAAATTTTTTTTGGCATTTTCTACTGCTTGTTTTTTGTTAAGGTCTTTTAAGGTTAGACTTGATATTTTTGAAATTCAAAAATTCAGTAGCTTAATATTGTAAGAAAAATTAGAAACAATAAAAATTTAATGGAACGTTCTAGAACTAATCAGCATGTTCCTTATAATAAAATAGATGATGTAATAACAAATGACTCATTGCGGTAATCGATATCGGTCGATTAAATTCGAGGTTAGCAATTTATTACATCATTATTATGACTAATATTCTATACTCTTCCTTCTTTTTTCTGGATCTTTTTTCTATCTATATAAATAGCAGATTAAATTTCCTTAGTTTCCTTTTGTTTAGAATCTTATACTGTTAGTTACTGATATACATAAATATAAATACAAATATAAACTATAAATATAAATATACACATATAGAAATATAACAGTTTGTTGTTAGAGTATTGTGAAATAAATATTTAAATACATAAATGTATATAAATCATCCTAGTGTTAGTGAATATAAATAAAGATTTTAAAACAATTAACTAGTTTCGTTACATTGATGTCAGGTGTTGGGTTTGTTATAAGCAGTGTAGGCTTGCAGGCTATTATTAATTATAATCTAGTGTCAATTGTTCTATATGCCAGTAATATGAAGCGCCGAAAACTAAAAAATGGAGTCGATGAAAATGTGGCAAAAGATGCAGGACATAATGGATTCTAATAAAGAAAAATGGAATCCAATCAACATAAATTGCAAGAGAAAGTGTTATCGATTAATGCTAGTTAAAATAAATTAGTCAGGTTAAAATGCATTAAAAGAAGAAGTTACAAGCAAATTAAAAGAAATGGAATCCAATCAACATAAATTACAAAATGAAATTAAGTCAGGCCTAAATGTATTAAAAGAAGAAATTACAAACAAATTAAAAGAAAAAATTTTATCAATTAATGCAAATCAAAATATATTATAGGAAGAAACCAAATCAAGTTAAAATAAATTGACAAAAGAAATAGAAGATGTTACCACTGAGATAGCAACAAAATATGAGGAAGTAACGAAGAAGTGCGACGAGCGATATCAAAAACTTATTCTCCTTACCGTAAATAAAGAAGTCAGCATGTCTAAGACGGAAGCACCCACGGTTCCTCATAAACAATTAACAGAAATGAATGTGCTGCAAGTTGAACACTTGCCTGTTATTGAAAATGGCATGCAAAGTACTAGAAGACACATTAAAGCACTCACGTACGATAGACGACATCTTGGACCAACTACCATAAACAATTTGTGGCAGCCGCAACATCAAATGGATGGACAATTGAAAAAAAGGCAGCCGCCTTAATTAGTGTCTACGTGGAGATGCTTTAGACATCTACAAAGAACACTGAATGATCTACAGAATAACTTGGATTACCTTGTTTCACGATTGGAAATGCGATATGGAGTTAAATATCTGCAATAAGTCTACTGTGCGTAGTTAAGAAATCGTGTACAGAAGAGCTTGGAGAGAACCTCAAGAATTCGTACCTGAAATTGCGCGGCTAGTAGGATTATCATACCCAACAGTTCCAGAAAGTTTTATTGAACAAATTGGAAGGTAAGCATTTGTGAATGGTTTTCAAGATTCTGAAACACAACAGGCACTTATATTAGCACGTCCGCGTAACCTTGCTAGTGAATTGGCTTAGTGCACTGGAATTTGAAGCAGCCAAAGAAGCACCAAAGGGCCATGGTCATGTGTAACCCATTGAGAAAGATAAAGCTAGTTCTGAGACTTTAGAAGAGATAGTTCTAAGATTATTTAAGATGCAAAAGCCGACAGAATGTAAACTATGATTCAGGAAATGTGGTAAACAGGGGCATATACAGATAAATTGTCAATTTACTATAAGCAGTCCTGATAATAATACAAAACTCTAGGAAGTAACCATCCAAGTGGCATCGTTAAAACATAAACTAGATAGTCATTACATGAATGGAACAATTGCCGGGAAAAATTGCAAAATGCTGCTGGATACAGGAGCAACGAAGACAATAGTGAAACCAAACATTATCCAAAATGGAATATTACTGGCTTCATAGCTCCGATGGCATACATCTACAGGAAACTGTCCATGGTGAAGTTATTACAGATATTGAGATTGGTTGTAGGAAGTGTACAAATCGTGTGCCAGTAGCTGATATTCAAGAACCTGTCATATTGGGTATGGATGTAATGTCTGAATTTAGATTTGCCTTAGACTTGAAGAACCACATCATACGAGTTGACGATGAAGAGATGCCCATTAATCAACGAGATTACTCTGCAATAAAAATAATCCTAGTAGAAGAAGTGACATTACTGCCAAGCAGTGAAATAACAATCATGGGCCAACCAGATGGAGACTTTCGGGCAGGATGCGTAGGAATCTTATGAGCCAGCAACATAAATATTGGTAATGGTATTCTAGCTGGAATAAAGTTGATGACACCCAAAGAAACAACACCTGTTCGCTTGATGAGTGTCAGAACCTTCCAAATAAAGCTAAAGAAGGGCACCAAATTATGTACAACTATCATCTATCTCATCTGTGGTTCGTTGCAGGAGAACCAGTAAGAAGGTTTTCCCGTAAAGAATTTGTCCGAGCTGCATGCCATTCTCGAATCCTTAGACAATACTTTAACACATGAGCAAAATAAAAACTGACAATTGATACAATAATATTCTGACTTATTTCCACGGATAACGGTTTGAAAGGAAGAACAAATGTTGTAACGCACAAAATAAATATCGGTGATGCCCAACTAATACATCATCGACCATGGAGTTTGCCTTTATTCAAACGAGAGGAAACCGAACAGATAATCAAGGACAGGGGCCATTAAGGGGTTATAGAGCCATCTAGTAGTCCTTGGGCATCGCGAATTGTCCTAGTTAAGAAAAAAGATTGTAGCACTCGATTCTGTATAGATTACCGTCGTTTAAACAATGTGACCAAAAAGGACAACTATCCTTTATCTAGAATTGACGACACTTTAGACTCGATTAGCGGCTCCAAATGGTTTGCGAGTTTAGGCATGAAAAGTGGAGATTCGAAAGTCCATATGGAGGCTGCGCACCGGGAAAATATAGCATTCTCTATTGGATCTAGTCTCTGGCAGTTCACCATTATACCTTCAGCTTGTTAAACGTACCACCGACGTTTTAAAGAGCAATAGAATTGATCATGAGAGCGTTGTCTTGGCAAACATGTCTAGTATACTTGCACGATGTCATAGTTGTTGGAAAAACCTTCGTATGTGAGCATGTGTGTATGTGGGTCGTCAATATTTCTCTAAAAATAAACGTCGTAGGAAGTGAAACTTTATATTTCAGTTTATTATCTTCTTGACACGTCCTAATAGAAATTTTTCGTAACTTAGGATAATCGAAGGTGCCACTTTATTCCTGTGATTTTAGGTGTATTGCGATTTTCTAGAAAACGGCTCTAACTATTTTTTAAACTTTGCTACGTTGTTTACGTATATGATGTTCTTTTACGCGAAGTAATCAGTTTCTCTGAGAAAATTCGTTAAAGCGAGTTATTACGGAAAATCTCCGGAGTTAAGCAGTGTTTCGCGTGTCCAGTTAATTGGATGAATACCGTTCCAAAATTAAGATAAATTAGTATTTTAATGGTTTGTGTGCATTATTTACATATCTAGTTACTTTTTATTTAAACCTATAATTTATTTTTGCTTAAATTGCATGTACACAGCTATAAACACTGTGAACTTACATACCCAAAGCCAGGCGGGAAGAAGGTATTGCCCGATTTACTTCACTACTCGCAAGACCCGTTTGAGTGCCTTCACGTAACGGCCCTGTTTCTACTAAACTTAGCGGTTGAAACCCTGCCTAGCTGTCGTGGCTAAAGGCGGGCATATGGGATAATGGCGTCATGGTTGAGCGATGAGCTCAACACTGGAACACCGTTAACACTAGTCTGCGTGTCTCCTTAGCGAGATGAGCGTGGACCTTAACTTAACCGCCTGGGTCACGGATAAGGATATAACCCTTAACAAATCTCTAATCCCAAGTTATGATGCGCAGCGAAGGGAAGCATAGGGGAGGAGCAGATCCTCTCCAAGCGATCAACCGCGCGGCACCAGGGGCAATAACGTTTCATTAAGTCGCCTTGTTCCTCTAATCAGGCTCTGGGGAAATCTACAACTTATTTCTTCAAGACTTGTAGGAACAATGATGGAACCACTAACTGAAAAACTTCGTATTGAATTAGAGGATGCCGCCTTGGCAGAACCTATGGTATCTAACGAGGGGACTTCAGCAATCTCCACAGGTCGGAATTAAAACAGAGTAAATGACTGCTCATTTCAGCAAATTCAATATACTTAATCGGCCTAAGTTGTCTGAACCCCTAAGGAGGAGACTCAAGTAAGAGAAAGCGGCTGATGTCCAGATTAAGGCGGTCTCTTCGCAACAACCTACACTGTCGGACCACAGGTATATCGAGTTCCAAATGTAACCTAACCAAATCTTACAACCTTACCAAGCAAGCAATCGGGCACGCACTAATTGTAACTCCTACAGAGATTAGCTCAGTGCGTATATTAGTACTCTGCCTGGTCAGATTAGTAACTTAATAGACTTAGATCTAGCAACAGATCTCTTGAACACTGTACTGATCAAGTCATATAAGAAGAACTGTCCCGTGCCGATCTCTCCACGCGAACAACAGTTCCGTGGTGGGATCACACCTTGGACTTCTCCGGAAATAAACCAGACATCTCTATAACAGGGCGAGAAATACCAACTCAGTCGCTAACTGAGAGGTTTTGGTTCCTGCCAGCGAAATTATAAATCGGCAATTCGCCATAATAAGAGGAAAGCTTGTAAATTTTTTGTGAGGACATTGAGTCTCTGGCACAGACAACTAGATCACACAAGGCCCTCAGACGTGATCCTAAATGCAAATTGGGATTTTTAAACTCCTGTCGAGCAATTAAACTGCCTTATAAGAGAAAACTTTAAAGTTACTGATTAACACTCATTTTACAGGAGCTAAATCAGTTAATGCATTGGCGGACAATGATAACGTCCGCAGAGCTTACAGCTCTAAATAGAGGTTTATCACCCCAGTACTAACCTTATCTAAAGTAAGGTAGACTATAAATAGCTTTAATCCTTACAAATCGCCAGGCAGTGATCGTAGTATCTATCCTGCTTTACTTTGAAAGAGAATCGAAATTCTTGATTATTACCTCTTAAAACTTTACAGGGTCAGCTTGGCACTAGGCTATATTCCACAAAACGGGCGTCAATCTGGGGTGGTTTTCTTACCAAAAATCACTAGGCCATCTTACGAAGAAGCCAAAGTATTTCGCCCAATCAGCTTGACATCCGTCCTACTGAAAGCAATAGAGAATATGGTTGCAGAATACATACGTAGTGTGGTGCTGAAGGACTCCCATCTGCACGATCAGCAGTATGCCTATCAACTAGGCATGTCTGTGGAGACAGCCCTACTCGAGCTTGTTTACATGATCGACAAGGTGTTGGTTCACAAACAGACAAGCTTTAGAGTTTTCCTAGACATCTAAGGGCATTTGATAATGTCACCTTCGATTTTATACACCCAGCTGCCTCTTATAATGGTGTACATCCCAACATTTTGTTGTGGATAAGAAACCTGCTCAAGGGCAAGACCTTCCCAGCGACCCTAAGGCGCTGTAAAATAACGGCGCCAATCACAAAAGGCTCTCTACAAGGTGGCGTTATATCACCACTTTTATGGAACTCAGTAAGAGCAATTAATTCTAAAGGAATTTTTTCTTAGGATTATGCAGATGATATTGTCTTGCTAATTACTGACAAATTTGGAACTACAGTTAGGGGTGTCACCCAAATTCCCTAGTTACCAACTGGGCCGACCTGCACCAACTGGTCATCAATCTCAGAAAAACAAAGCTAGTGACCTTTACCTCCAATTCAAGAACCTCTCTTTATCAAACAAAAAACTGTTGGGATTCTAATGTTGAATATGGTGTAAGAAGCCAAAGCAACTACACCCACATCAATAAAGTACAACGTATGGCATACTTAGGAATCGGAAACGCCTTAAGAACCACAACAACTACAGCTCTGGAGGTGTTACTTGATCTGCCTCCCTTGTTGTGTTTGGTACGAACGGAGGCAATGAGAGCTGCATGATTCAATCCAAGCGATTGCGTGGTAAGGGCTACAGCTGGGGGTACACTTCAATCACTGACAGCTTATCGAGCTTATGCTGGAGCTAGTGATCATGTTACCCTGTTGAGAGTCTTCAACACTCTATATTCTAGAATCCCCGGCCGCCGAATTGGGCTAATGATGCGCAGGAACTGCTCGATCACCAAGGTTTGATCTAGCTTACGGATGGGTTAAAATCGAACAGCTCTGATGCAGCAATTATGTTTAGAAAATCCTCCAAAATGGAAGTAACCATTCCATTAGGGCACTACGCCTCTATGTTTCAGGGTGAAATATATGCAATTTTTTCCTGTGCAGAAGAATGCATCAGTAGGGACTATCACAATCTATACCTTATTACCTTCACTAACAGCCGAAGTGCCGTAAAGACCCTATCGAACTTCACCATATCATCTAGTTTGGCGTGGGAATGCTGGCAGAAACTTCAAACTTTAGCATATAGGAACAACAAAGTAACTATTTGCTGAATTCCTGGCAATCAGGGACATACAGGTAATGAAAAAGCAGATTTGTTGGCTAGGGCGGGTAGCGCTATCCAAGCAGCTTACTTGACTTCCTTATAAAGTCCACCATTGAAGTTGACCGGTTCTTAATGTTCAAACAGTGGTGGGATAAATAAACCTTTAGACAGGATAGGGCTCTAATTTTAGGTCCAGCGTCTAAATAAACTCAGTTCCTACTTTCGTTAAGCGAGAAATAAATCCGAGCTTATACTGGTCTCCTAACAGACCATAGCTTCAAAAAACACCTAACCACAATTGGAGTCCAACAGAATCCTCTCTGTAGGAAGTGTAATAAGGACGATGAAACATATCTATTATACAATTGTCCAACTTTAGGCAATGCCCGACACTTTATTTTTGGGTCTCAATTCCCTGAACACAACGAAATCCTAAATGCTTCTCCATCCAAGATCCTAAGGTTCCTGAAAATCTCAGAACTTCTGGGATAGTTCAACGGGCAGCAAATACAATGGGTCTAACAGGCCTAAGTGTAGGTTGGTTAATCGAACCTACCTTACAACAACAACATTTATTTTCCACCATTCTCTTGCATACACGTTCCAGATTTAATCGTCCTTTCCAATCTAGTTCTCTCTGTTACTATATTACTAAAACTAATTTTTTCAATTCAATTATTGCCCTCATTAGCGTAGTCAATCAATCAACACATGCAAATTGCTCTAACGTTACTATGCGAATTACGGTAAACATGTATATACACACTAAATACATACATACGTGCATACATGTATGAAGGGGCGTTATTTTAGAACTTTGCTTTTTTACTGTTTTTCAATTATCGGCGCACCATTTTATAACTTTAACATTCTATCATATGATAGTTCACTCTAACTAAAACTCGGAAAGTTTACTACTAACTGGCACGCCACCACTCTCTATCTCTTTCCTACTCGCAATAACATATTACACATCCCTCACTCATTTTTTCTTTATTTTCATATGCAACGCGTGTAACAGTTGTTACATGAGCAATAAAATTTATTTATAAGAATTTCATTTTGTAACACCCTGTGTGTGTATTTTTCTATTTTAATTTAATTCAAACTTATTCTTGCAATTTAGCAATCCTAGAATTTATGACACAAAGTATATATTCCGTTATTTTGTTATTCTGGTCAATTTATGAATGACAGCAACCGAAATAATTCATTTGTCAGTGTTTTAAAATTCTCAAATAAGTGTATCTTAAATAAATAGTCTTATCTGTTGAAGCAAACGCACAAGTAAGTGGGGAAAGGTGAATGAATATATATAGTATTCAATTTGGCAAGCAGTCTTCACCCAACCTTCGAACAAATACGTTGCTAATTCTTTTTCCAAATATTAAATTATGACTCCTGTCCATACATCAATTTTAACATCTAAGTTTAATTAATGAATATGTATTACTAATGGCTACATTTTATTTAATCTATAAATTATTCTAAGAAGGGGAATTAGTAACATATCGGCTGGAGGGTGACACTGTTTCGTTTTGGACTATCAGAAGTAAATTAATAATTTCATTTTGCTATAGATGTTAGTACTGGGATTCCTTAACTTGGAGGGATGTGTTGGTTGAAAGGTAAGCATTGTGACAAGTGGAGGTTTGGTTTGTTTTACTATTAAATATTTTACCAGCGAATATATTGTACCACGTTTAGGAAATTCGCTTGAACGGATGTAGTTCAAGTGCGCTCTGACATACCAGTTTCAATATTTTATTAAATTTATTTAATAAAATAAATTTTAAAGTTACTATGTTAACAGTGTTTTCAAACAATTGCTTATTAATGTTCACGATGTGACCTACCTAATTTCAAAGAAGTTCAAAGTGCAGCGGATATTTAATATACATAAAACTAAATTAATTTTGGTTTAGTTTTAGTACTGTGGAAGAAGAAAATTACTTTCTATAAGGATACACAAACAACACCATGATGGCGGCAACCCCAATCCAGGGCTCCCACCAGCAACAAGGGAAAGATCGAGAAGCGTTGCCAGTACAGTTGAAGATATTAAAAAAAAACGTAAGGATGATGAACCATAGGTAAGGCTTGTTTTAACTTTTGACGATAACATGATGAACATACCAGATTCACAAAACTCATACAATGACCTACTTGACCTAGACCCCAATTATAAAATCACGAAAATTAACAAGAAAACACTCAAGAACAAATTTAGTTCTTGGGCAATATTTCATTCCTAATTAATAGGGTTGAAAATAAACAGTTACTTAAACAGACACAAGAATTAAAATCCGAAATTACGACATTACAAACTACCAAAACACAACAGACATCCCAACAAACATACACTTAAATCACAAAAACACCTGCAACAACCCTAACACACACTTCTACAACAAAGACCAAAAAGAAATATTGTTTTCATTCAGGCAAAACCAGGAACAGATAGCATAAAAATTAGAAAAATATTTACACGTAAACTCAATCAAATACACGCCAAAATTAAAATAAACACAATCAGAAGCACAAACAATATGTTGATCGTAGAGACACTAATCCTTGAATATGCTAATAAATAATCAAGCATAAAAACATAAAGAAGGAACTGAAATGCTAACTCCCCCGTAAGAGAAACTCATTGGTCGTCATTTATGACATCTCAACGGGCAAACCGGCAGAAGAATTGAAAAACCAAATTTATATGCAAAACTTTGAGGATAACATAGGCATAACTAAGTAGGAGTTTGACTCCAGTTTCAAACTCCCCTTTAAAACAGGCCCGCGAGCTAAATATACGTACCACCAGGTTGTGGAGGTAACATCTAATGTCAGAAAAATCATTCTCAACATGGGCAGAATTTATGTAGGGTTCAATGCCCTAAATGCAAAAGATCTCATAGTAGATTCTGCAAATCAGAAAAAGAGGTGTGTGGATCTTGCGGTGACGAAAATTATAATCAGGAACATTGTTCGAGAAAATAAGCGCCGCAATCATGCATACCATGCATTTTACGCAACAAAAAATACTCTGTCAAAACATACAAAAAATGTGCAACCTATAAATTATTGCTTAACCGAGTAATACAGAAAACTGACCAAGGACAATAAACTTACAAACGCAAACACATACAAAACAACAACCTTGCATAATGAACTAGAACTTGACATTACAAATACCAACATAAATACAATACAGACTACGGACAACCAACCTACGGACGCAAACATTTCCAAAAAACATAAACCAAAACCATCCTCTAGAAAGGTAAGGGACCGACTAAGGGGCCTTACTTACAGACTTAAAGACTTACAATTAAATAATACAGATCAAAGTACACAGACAGATTTTATAGAACCACAATAAACTACAATAACAGAAACCGACTCAAATGACAATACATTATAAGACATGATCAAAAAAACCTTTAGAAATCTACAAAGACCCGAAAACTCAACAATTAATGGCATGAAACCAGTTACAAACAACTCCCCAACATCAATACAAACTTTAGACCTAACTCCACTGTCTTAATCTACCCACCGATCCTAACTTACCTAAAGACCTTCTGCTTAAAGTTTTTAAAGGAAGGAGCAAGGAACTGGATCTGCAATCCTTATACACCGACTATGTAACAACATGTTGACGTGTAACCTTTGACCATCCAAAACATTGGCCATACAACCACATATTGACCAGATACCCTTAATATAACAATATTACTACAACTTAACTGTCACAGGAGCGCGACAGTAATACATCAACTTCGTAAATTTGCGGAGGAAACTGAGATAGACATTATGCTCTTACAAGAACCTTACATGATTACTAACAACAAAATTCCGGGGATGCCAGTATCCAGCCAAAGATAACCATGGCCGCTATTATTATTCCAAACAGGAATATTACCACAACCGCGGTAGGACATCTTAGCGATTCTTATTGCGTTTGTGTTGAAATTGGTGTACCATGGGGAAGCTACATACTGGTAAGCTTCTACTTGCAGTTCTCAGATGACATTGACGAACATCTCAGAAGAATCCGTAAGGTCGTGGACACATACTCAAATAGGCATGTTATATATGCGATGGACACCAACGCTAAATCACATATGTGGCATAGTAACACTACTAACGACAAAGGACTCAAACTATTAGACTTTATACAAGAACACCAGTTAGAAATCCTTAACAAACCTAACAACCCCCCAACATGTCACGGACCTAACAACGCACTATGGGAAGGTTGAGTCATTTCCGTGTCAAAAATCTATAACCTCCATGTATTTAAAAATATTTATGCAATTTTTTTTCTGATAATCTTTTACTTATTTTCTACATTTCATATTTTAACTAGTTTTTGCTAGAAAAACGAATATTACTCTTCAATGACAATGCGCATTTATTACTAGGAGTATTCATTTACACAATTAACCTGTATTCGTTTATGCTTTTACTAAATCAGGGTCGTAAATGTATACTTCTGCTAGGAAAAGTATAAAACTTATTGCTTGTAAATGCATTTACTGATTGTAGCAGTATATGTATACATTTACTAGGAAATGTATACTTTTACTTAATTAACACATTTACTGTAACATATATAAATAATTAAATGAAAATCACAAGGGTAGTGGTGGGTTTTGTACCCTAAAGATAATAATGTGCTTCGGAATAACAATTCCTTGTCTTCTGATGCACATCCGTTTTCATCTCCAACTTGTTCTAAGCTTTAAGAATAAGCTTATTTACGACTTGGAATTGCAGATGTGCTAACCATCAAGATTTTACTCAAGCGACTTGCGTGACTCTAATTAAACGGCAATGAACCATTTAACAAAATGTTTATTAAAAACAAAAATTTAACGTTATATACAATTCTCTAACCTAGATCTGATCGTTTTGTTTTGTGCGATCTTTCGACATGTTTACAAATAAATTTCTTACCTACTTTTAATTTCTATGTCTTAATTAATTCAAGGTTTGACTTTAGCTTAAATGAATACCAGAAATTTTTTTTCTTTTAATCCCTAATTCCTTTTATCTTACTTCTCTACATTACGCAGATTTTCAGTGATTTCTTAAATAATTTATTACAGTTGCAATTAATGTTTCGCTGATCTGTGTGCGCCAGCAAATTCCTTTTTAGTTATTACTTATGACTAAACATATTAATCTGCACTTATTGTAACATAGTTATTTTTATGAAGCAAACTAGCCCACATTATTTTCTGTTAGAAATACTTTTAAATAATCTCGATTTCTTAATTTCTAATTTTCCTGGTTTTCTTAATTATTTTAAAGTATTTCAGACAGATAATGTAATTAAATAACAATCCTACAAAGTTTTTAGTAACTTAAAGTTCATCTAGAAGTTCGAAAGCTTTATCTAAGAGTTCCATAGACTTCTTATGATAAGGTTTCTTAGATTTGTTACGTAAAGGTCCGAAGTATACAAAAGTGTATGGATAACCTCTTCGTTAGTGGCTATCCTAGAGCATTTTCTAGCATCATGAAATCGGAATCGTTTATAAGCTTTGCTCCGTGACCCCAGTGCATCTTCGGAGAGAATAATACCAAATTACACTTTCCCAGTCAATTAAGACTTTATGCACAGATGATGGCATATAATATCACTTATATTTGTTAACATATACTTGTACTGTATCGAATGTGTACTGTCCAAATTTAGTTATACTGCCGTCGTTGGTACTACCACTCATTTTCTTAGGTTTATCCATATTTAAACGAAAGTTTTCTCTAAGCCTCCTTCGTACATAAGTCTTCTTTTATTTTTTCAAATCTTTATTTTCTGCTGTTTTGGCAGACCATTTTTCAAAGCCTAGATTATAAGAGATATGTAAACTTAGTTCCATAAATCTGACCCAATAGTGCAAAGCCAAAAGGCCATATTGATAAGAACTTTAGTTAACAGGTTTATCTTGTATTTTTTTATAAATTGTTCAACTCTGTAGGTCGTGCACCACAAATGGTACATACAGCACCTGATGAAGTTTTCCATAAAACTTGAGCCACTTTCTCGTCAACCATTGTTAAAAATAATGTATGTAGGTATGTTTCATTTCAATACCTTCACCACTTTTGTTGATTAAGGTAGTAATAAGGGAGACTATTTCAGCATTGATTTCGTCAACTATAGTTCTAGTCTTCTTGGGCGTCTCATTTGAAAATTCTATTAAAATAGGGCGACAAAAGCTTACTGATGATGGAGCAGGATTTTCCCATAGTGTTTCATTTGTATTATATCAATAAGTTTCAGGTGGCTAGAACGTTTGTTTATCTGATTTGTAAGATGGAAATAATAAGCAATAATTCATATCACTATCAATTAATACGATACATAAGTCGCGTTTGGTACAGGATAATTCATTCATCCTAGAAACTTAATTACACTTTTACTAGCGACAAAAATGAATGAAGCACAGTAATGTTTACTATGCAAGTGCATTATTTCATACTTAATGTTATTGAAGTGACGCAAAGTGGCTTGTGATTTGTGTATGTAAATTAAAATATCGTGAAACTAACTGCATATTTTATCTAAATAATAACCGCAATAAGTATAATACAGTATACTCAGATATATCACCCAATAAATAAAAACTCTACATATACTACGTGCTAAGAACAAATATTCATAGTTTCATACTTTAATAGATTAACATATGTTACGCACTGAAACCGCAATATTTTTTTATCTCGTAAAATTATATTAAATTTCCCACAAAATAACAGTATTAACAGAACTTCGGCAAATTTCGGCGACTGTCAAAACTTTAATTGAAAATTTGAGATAACCAAAAACTACATCTCATAAGATAAACGTCTCTGGTGGGTATATATATATATATATATATATATATATATATAT
>JAHWXV010631908.1:0-15865 GCA_024586415.1 Phrixothrix hirtus | reverse complement strand
TCTAATTAAATCCGTACTCTGCACGAAGGTCGTTATGGAATTCATACCTGAAAGCGAACAACTGCTTGACATAACTCTGCGGCCATTTTCATTACATTCCCTGTCTCTAAAGCTTAGATTGTTAAAAAGCCAAACATAGAGGAATTCACAATTTAAAACAATTTACATTTACTTCTTTGGTTGGTGAGGTTTGCTTATAGTACTACCAATTTTCCATACTCTACGAGATTCAAATGACGGCATGCGTGAAATGAAAACAATTCGGTTTAATTGATATAACCGCATCAAAATAATCAAATTATAGTCTCAATAGGAAATCACTTAAGAAAACCTTTTATGGTAGCTGTATTAATCATTGATTTCAATTGGCGACAATCGTTTATGTAAATTATTTCAACCATGCATGGAGATTTTTTGAGAACCGGCATCTGTTCTGTACCTCTCACAAGAAGCCTGTTATGATCATCTGTTGCTAAAATTCAAAAGTAGGATTATATCCTTCAAACAAACCCAAACGAAAGCATTTAATTGTCTTTTGTATTACATGATTTCAATGAATAGACTAACTACAACTTTTATGATCTACTTTAAAATTATCTTAAATTGATATTATCGACTTTTTGGAATGAACTGTAAAATATAAATTTTGCATCGATGCTTTCACGGTAAAAGAAGACATTGTTATGTTAAACAAATATCTTAATCTACGAAAACAAATTCAAATTTCTAATGAATTATGTAGCTAAGAATATTGAGCTTACTTAAATTTTATAGTGTGGTAAATAAATATTAGAATACCCCTGAGATTTTAGAAGTGATTTTGTTTCGGTCATATATGGGGATGCTACTTATGTTTGTTGTTTATTACGAATGTTCTAGTAATTTAAAATACCTTTATTGCCAAAAACTTATCAGACGCACAATTTTGTCAATAATTCTTAAAAAAGCTGAACACTAATCACTGTAGTACTTATAAAGGTAGACTCGCTACTAAGATATCAAATTACACTGACATTCATTTGTTAAATATTCCTGATTGTAGTCAGTAGTTGATTTAGCACTTAAGAGGCCTCGTGGCAATTTAATTTTGTGGTCCCCCTATAAATATTTTTGAAACTTCTATAGCGAGCATTACACGCGCACATTTAGAAGGCGTGCACCTGTACAGAAATTGTTGTAGAGTGGTGCCTTTAGTATTTCTAAATTAAAAATACGGTAGTGATTTAAAACGAGGGAAGATATTTAATTTGTTTCATTACGTCGTAGAGTTTTTTATAGTTGCTTCCAGTTGTGTTAAGGTCATTCTTCTAATGATTCAAACAGTATAATATCATTTCCAGAAATTCTAGAAGATAATTAGATTTAAAAATATAAGTTAAAACAGTAAATATATATCGTAAGTTATAAAACTGGAGAAACAAAACTTCAAGGATATTGAAAAATTCAGCATATACGAGGGTGGTCTGAAAGTTAAGGTAAGTAGTACAAAAGAAGGTAATTTATTCAAGTTTCTTATTTTATTTTTCGACATAGACGATGTTTAAGTCATTTAATACCTTCACTATGATAGGACGAATCAAAGGCCTCAAAAAAATTATTCGTTTCTACAATCACTTCCTCATTAAATGAAAATGTCTTTCCACCTAGACATTTTTTCAGGTTTGGAAACAAGGAAAGGTTAGATGGAACTAAATCTGAACTGCAAGGTACATGACGAAGTATTTTGAATCGCAATTCAACTAATGTGCAATATCATGATGAAACAACAAACCTTTTCTTGCCAAATGAGGTCGTTTTTCCTTTAATTCCTCAATCAGCTGGTCCAATAAAGACGCATAGTACTCCACTGGGATTATTTTGCCCTTCTGCAGATAATTTATAAAAATAATACCACGAGCATCCCAAAATGCGGTAGTCATGACCTTGTTAGCGGATGAAACCACGTTTGCTTTGTTCAGTACACTGCAACCGGCTTCTACCTATTGTTTGGATTGAATTTTTGTTTCGGGGGTATAGTGGTGTATACATGTTTCATCAACTGCAATAAATTGACGCAAAAAATCGGCAGCATCGTGCTTAAAAGGGATCAAACAATACTCGGAAGTTGTTAAGCGCATTCGTTTCTGGTCCACAGTTAACAGACGCGGCACCTATCTTGCTGACCGTTTGGTTATACCCAAGTATTCATGTAAGATATGACCAACACGTTCTATAGATGTGCCTATAGTGTCTGCTATCACACACACGCACCTTTAATGGACGATCATTTAAAACAAGATCATGAACTTTAGTGGTCATGTTATCAGTAGTAGCCTCTTTCGGACGTCCTGATCTTATTTCACCTTCGGTACTCGTACAGCCACGTTGAAATTCATTCACCCAGAAACAAACTGTTTTAAATGATGGCACATATTCGCCATGAACATTAACTAGCTCTCTTTTAATTTCTTTAGGTTTCTGCAGGAGATATGAGAGTGCTCAATCACGGCACGAAATTCTCTTTTGTACACATTAACAAAACAATGTAACACGTTTATTTTAAGCAAATATAAGAGAGAAAGGAGGAAACGTATTTGACTGAAACTTTGACAGCTGTCTTATAAGATATGATAGATTTGAGAAATGACATGCATGTGTGGATTATGGCGTCATCTCTATGTTAATTACCTCACTAATCAGATCACCCTCGTACGTGTTTGTAAAAACAGAAATTAACTGGAGCGAAAACAATGAAAATCAATTTTAATATAATTATTAGAATGTTTTGTTTTAATTAGGCTTTGACGATTTGCCATAATTCACAGAGTTCAAACACAGACATTATTTTTTCTTATAAATGTTGTGCTATTTGTATGGATTATTGAGCATCACCTACACTGAGAAAAATGAAAACGTTAAATTTACAATCTCGAAGAATATTAAAACATATTGATTAAACAACAAATAAACTGTTTACAAAACGAACACGCATTTAATTTAAGTTACCTTGTGTAACGCTCGTCCTTTACTCGGTTACTATTTTATTAGTTGATTCAGATTTCGTTAAAATTATTGTAATTCCGCTGAGGATAAAATAGTAGAGATTTAACTATATTTGGGAATTAGATTTAGTCTCTTTATCTTACGGTTTTAGTAAGAAAAGGCGAATTCAATTTTATCAAGTTCACTTATAAAATTTAATTGTTTTTTGATTTACAAAATTAATCAACTTGTTGGATGGAAATTTCTCTTGATAATTATTCATTAACATTATAATTAATATCTTAATATCTATATTTTAATTCAAACATAATATTGTTTACCTTTAATAAATCTAATTCAGGTAGTATTCAATTAGGAATAGCTTTGATGAATCCTGATTTAGTGTGTGTGTGTGTGCCTTTGCAAATTTTGTATTGAAGGTAATAGCGGTACCTCTGGTCCGATGTTTGAATAATTCACACGTATATTTTACTTTCGTGAATTTTAACTTTAATAGCCGCTGTTATGAACGTTGAAATTATCTCTATATCGCTTTGTAATTACTAATGATGATTTATACTTAGCTTTGATGATTTAGAAAATTCATTTTAGGATTGTGTACTATCCAAACGACGGCATGACAAACAGGGCGGGGGGGTTTGTGGTTTTTTTAAAGTGACTTGGTGCTCCTGAGGCCATAATTTGTGATTATTTAGTTTCAAATGTAGTAAGGTATGAAATTGATATTACTAATTTGAGTCAGAAAGTGCACGAAAAATTATTTGTTTTTTTTTGTTTTGATAAGGTACTGTGCCTAAAATGGCGTACCTTAATTTGGAGAAATTCCATTAAAATTTGAGCTTGTCGTAGACAAGGCTTATGTATTTGCGCATGTCGTAAGGCATGGATATATAGTTACGCTTGTTTATAGGACATGCCGTGGAATGTTGCTGCACTGTTAACATTTGATCCTAATTCATAACTTGTATCTAATTAAATAATCACATAATTATTTCTTGTGGAATAACTCCAGCTACGGTAAAGTTTGCCATGAGAATTCTTTGGTTTCGAAATTGGATCGGTTTTATCTAAATTATTCATTATATGGGGTTGTTATTTGATTATTATTAGACATTAATTATTTGGCTCAAAATTTATATTCTGTCAAGGGCTCTAAAATTGATTGGTCAATTTTCGTATATTTTATTGCTTCATTTAATTCATTAGTCTCGAACTAATTGAATCACCGGTAGTCACTCAATTAGTTCGATTCATTGTAAATTAATACTTTGCATTATGTTATTGCTTTGTATAGTTGGAGAATTATATTTCGTTATTATATTATTTCTAATTAAAGATTATTCTTGGACGGAATTAAGTTTATCTCTTGGGAAATAGTTGCATTCACCAAAATTAATCTAATTCCGCCTTTAAAAATTTACTCTATGATGAGACAATGACCTAAAGTCTGTTTTTTTAGTGTGGAGACGGTTTTTTTAGCTGGAGTACCTGATCGACGAATCGACTGCTGGCTGCCACTCCTTAGATCACTGTTTTGGACATATGGTATCATTTATGTTTAAAATTCAATTGATTATTAAAATTCAAACTTCACTAAGAATTGTTATTTGTAAACTACCGTGATTTATTTTTTATTCAAATTATACAAAATTGTTACAAATCTAGTCTGTCAATCAGGGCTTCTAGGCCGAAATAGCGGATGCAAGTTGTACTTTAAAGAATATCATCCTTTATTACTTTAACATCTGCTTAGTTGCTAAATTAAACTGGCGCCAAAGTATGCAACTTTCACTTGTTGCTACATACCTTATTCCCACTTCCCTGAGTTGTCTTTCGCAAAGCTAGCCTTGCATAACGTTTCTTATTAAGAACTGTAATTTGTGATTGTGTTTTTAGTAGGTCAAATATAATATTTTACATAAAAGTATTTTTTTATCATTTTTTAAGAACGTTACACTTGTTTTTTTACAATAATACCTACTATTTCAACCAATGCGGATTTGTAAATTTGATAGCAATAGATTTCAGATTTTAAATTACTGTTTTATTATGGTTAGATTAAATGTGCAGTCAATTACATGGAATACGAAGAAATGTTTGATTTAATCCCTTTAACGTATGCTTAGGTAACATTAGATTAATAAGAAAAAAATAGTTAATAAAAACTACAAGTAATATCTTCCTTCAACAGTTTAAGAAACTCTTTGCACATCAGCATATGTAATACCATTAAATAAAAATGTAAAATTGATAATTTTTAATTAAATGGAAAATTCACTTACAACAAAGAAAATGGGTAAGTGGTATTCTAACTTACCGACCACAATTATGTTCTTATAGCCAACATAACACTCTTAATTGATATTACTTAAAATAAAAATAAAAATGACTAAACTCAGCACTAAAGGTATTATAGGTTTAATTAAAATATTCTTGATTATTTACATTTTATTTGGAGATAATTTTTATGTTTTATATATGAATACCTCACGTAAAAATTAAAAAAGATGTATAGCCTCGATTTTAGAAAACCATCACTTTAATAAGAATTGATTATAAACTCAACCAAACAAACCGTTATTTAGAATAAAGCTTTTAGAAAAGAATAAATTATTTTCTCTAACATTAGTAAATAACTATTATAATTATTGAATGTTTAAGAAAGGTTGTTATAGGTATAATATGACAACGCGAAGGTTCAAGTTAAAAATATTGGAATCAAGGACATATATCAATGCTTAAATTATTTACAACTCCAAATTAACAACAATAGGAATAAAATTACGGATGTTTCGTTCTGAAGTAAATGCATTTATCATATATAACCGATATATTGTCCCAAAGTGCCACAATAAATTGATTCAATATATGTATTTTTAGTTATTAGTGTAATGAAGTGAAAACCTTTGCTTCAATGCTTTGTAATTATTTCTACAACGTTAAAATGTTGAAAAAATAGTTTAAAGAAGTTAAATTAATTAATGTCCGTTGTTAATTTAACCAAGTTCAATTGTCAAACCAACATAAATAGATAGTTTAATAAAATACTTACTTGGTAGTTACATCAAATACGTTATATCATTTTAACTTTAAAAAGTTAACGTTTTCAGTTAATTACTTTTGACATTGCAAACATATTGTTCGTATTTAACACTCAAAAATGCTTAAATAAACCAATTATTGGTTGTTTCAACGATCCATTTTTCTCATTATAACTAATATTAAGGGCTTAAAGGAACTATTAATGCATTGATTTTATAAATAGAAATAAATAATTTATAATTCTTTCTTTTTATAAAGCTTCAATTAGCACCTGCGCATTGTAAAACCATTATTAAGGCTGTTTACAGAAGTAAATTAAGAAAAATTCTATATCTTTTATTATTGGATCGATTTTTATGAAAATTGTCGCACGATATCTATTAAATCATTTAACACGTTAACTACCATGTACCGTTAACCTTTTTAATATCTGTAGGACTGCGTGATCTGCCATTTGTCCACGAGCATTAATTGCTGGTGGGCCGCGGGGGATGCAGATAACCTACGTCCTTATTGAATTCGTATAAGAATTTCAATAGATTGCGCTGACAAATATATAATTTAAGTAATTATTCGAAAGAAAAAAAAATTTTTGGCTAAACGTATTTTTATTTTAATCTACAAGTTAATGATAGGTTGTTAATAATAGCTATAAATAACCTACAACAAAATTACATAAGTAAAACTGGAAAACATTAATCTATATTATGAACATTCCAAATAAACGCTTTTTTGACAACTCACGCATATCGTTGTCACCTATCTTGTCCTGTCTCGAGCTTGTTTATAATGTCCCATTTCATTGCTTTTCTTGTAGCAATAGACGAAAGGACGGTAAACTTTCCTGTTACGATCATCTTTTTCTGTTGTTTCTAGAAAAATGTGTTTTCTCTTTTT
The DNA here is from genome assembly GCA_024586415.1 of Phrixothrix hirtus. Classification (NCBI taxonomy): domain Eukaryota; kingdom Metazoa; phylum Arthropoda; class Insecta; order Coleoptera; family Phengodidae; genus Phrixothrix; species Phrixothrix hirtus. The sequence goes on along the minus strand of JAHWXV010631908.1, from coordinate 8,944 downwards.
TGTTGCCCTGGATAGATTATCTGCAGTGTTTTGATCGACATTGTTCATTAATTGTAAATAGTGTTTCCCCAAATTGTGTAATATCAGTTTATCATTTTTGGTGACATTTTTGTAAACAATAAAGGTATTTACAACACTTGTACCAAGCATAAGTTCTATGGAAACCTGTAATTATGATATTTTACACCTTAAAAGCAGCATCGTTTTTCAACTCTCCTTATGATACCACCGAAGATATTTTCTAATAGGTGTAGAATAACTCGCCAATTGATCCGACAAACCTATACCACCGTTTTCTATATTGCAATCTAAAATAAATTTTGGCTTGCGTATTTCTTTCCTTTTCCGAATTTGCTTTCCTGGTGCTTCTATATCTAAATTATGCTTTGTACTTATTTCATACACATTTCTTTGATTCTTCCATTTCAGTATTACAATACCATATTTACTTTTCCTTCCAATTATTTCCGATTCTTTTAGCTTTGATGTAATTATTTCATTTGGAGTTCCTTTTCTATTTTTACCTACTAAATGGGTTTGTCTGCTTAATAAATTTTAGCTAGTTCTATACTAGTGTAGAAATTATAAGCAACAGTGGTTCGCCCTTTATCTAAATAGACAGTGCATAGATCGAGCGCAACCTTTTTAGTAAGTGTTCAACCCTCCCTTGTTTTTCTTGATAAATAGATATTTTATAAGTTTATGCCTCAGTTCCACAGACTTTAAATAGCTTAATTCGATGCTTGTGGCGTTTTCCTGGAATATATTGTCTAATATTAAAACGACCTCTAAACGCAAGTAATAATGCATATAAATAGTCGGTTTACAAGTATTAAAACGGGTAAAGATAGTTCGGTGCGGTGACGTAAATTGTCGTGGGTCAAAGGCGCACCACGTGGTAGCTAAAGTGCTGAACATTTTCATTTCTGTATTTTGTGATAAAATCTCAAAGTTTTTGAGATAAAAATATAAAACCAAAAATTTACATTTTCAATTTTCAAACATAGTATTAATTTTTGTAAGGGCGTTTACTTCTATACAACTTGTTTATAAAACCTAAAGTTAACGAGCATTTAAAGATGTTTGAAGCTTTAAATTTCTTTAGTATTTTCTGTCGCATTTATAATTGTCCAAAACAAGTCAAACCGTAAAATATAATTCACTCCGGACTACTTTTCTGTAGCATGTTAAATAGCATTAATCATTTGGATTATGTGTCTATTTGTTTAAGGTTTACCAATCTAGGAAAGCACGAATAAACTTTTATAGTTTTATTATGCCAGAGATGTGTAATATAAGGTCATTTTTTTTATTTACGTGCAATAAAAAGAATGTTGTCTACGTAAAGAATGACCAAAATTAAATGTTTTATGGGGAAACTCGAAAACTATTAAAGATATAAAAAAAGTAATGAATTATTTTTTTAATAAAAGTTTAATGGCGGAATTCAAAATCTGCTATCTCCTTTTGATTTCAAGCTATTAACAACATCGAATTATTAACATTTTTAAAAATGCAGATATTTTGGCTGTATATGAAGTTAGAAAAAAACTAGCTACACATTTGCAAGATACTTTTTTAAGATAAATAAGGTGGAGTTTAGGGATTTTAAAAATCAGTTTATTTTTAAGTTACAACATAAACTTTTGTTTTTTTTAAACCGTAGTTGGCTGTAACATATTTTAATATAGCTATTTTCGGTAGTTAAAATGATATACATAACACATAATTCATTTATGTAGTTAAATTCTTGGATTTACCATAAGGAATATAGCACTAATTCGTTGCATGAACGTGCTTTTTTTTATATTTAAGGAAGAGATCTTGGGGTAAGCTCCGATGAAGAAAGTTAATAGTAGGCTATTAGTGGAAATATGTGTTCAGTTCGGTAGCAAAATTAACATAACAGGAAGGAGACAGGGCAAAAGAAATTGACTTTTTAATACATGAAGGTAAAGAAAATACAATGGTTATCAATTTCATGGCCAATTTGAAATAATTAACAATTATCTTGATACTATTAGAAATGTCGGTAGGTGAAATAGTAAAAATCTGGCGTAAGATAACCCGAGATTTTCTCTTACGTATTATCGATATGCAAATAATGTCCACAAATGATTTAAATGTTATTTACGTTTATTTTGAGAACGATAATTACAACAGTTACACAACCAAACTTCTTAAAACTTCATAAATCTTTTCCCTTTAACGCATTTTTTCAGACAAGCCGAGGAGTTCATCTAAAACGGCACTTTCGGTTATCCGATTTTAATGAAATTAGTATGATTATGTGCACGAATGACTACAAACTTAAATATAAAGTTTTGTTAACCTACATCTTTTCGTTTTCGAGATATTCTGTTCAGAGGGATAGGGAAATTTCTAAAAACGTTACTTTCGGAGTATTTCTACTAAAATTTCGACATCGAAAATTTTGTACGAAAGCGGTTTCTCTTTTACCTATATTTCATGTAAGGTAAGAGGAGGTAAAGCCGACTACCTGTGTAAAGTTGTAATACAAAAACTAATAATATTTTATACAATTCAAATAATTCTTTAATACAATAAAAACGTAAATTGAGAAATAATCTCTTTATATATTTTGCTACTGTATTTTTAGATACCCAGTGGCACTTTTGCTATAATATAAAACCCTAATTACCTATCTAATTTAACAAAAAGTTCATCTATACCTATCTAGACCAGAAAAGTGACACAAAAGACAGGTATAGAGTATGATATAAAGATTGATAAAAACTTTTATGAGGGTAGCACCTACAAATTCTGCATGCTGGTAGATCTAGTACATCTAAAATATTAAGCAGGGTATGAAATGAATACTTACGGTTTTGTGGTTTGACAGTTTTGCTTTAGTTTTTATAACTGCAGTACTTAAATTTAGATCGGGTTTCAAAGTAAACGTCCTATAATGAAAATGAATTTAACAAGAGATAATCTTAGAGCCACGATTTATTACGACTTTAAAAGTTTGTTAACCCCTAAGCGAAGTCTCGAACACTGCATGCTGCATATGGTGATCAAACGCCTTCTCTGAAAACTATTTACACTTGATATAACGAATTTAAATTTGAAAGAGTATTTCTCAGGGCCTAATTAACAGAAGGAGACCAATTTCTGCTACTTCTGTCGAAAACGTACTCACATTCCGAAGAATTATTAAGGACAATCGAGTTGCCTAGAGAATGCTGAGGAGTACTTAGGGCTTCGGCACGATAACTGTAGTAAAGGACTTGCACAATAATTTGTGTAAGAAAAATATGTTTTTGCTGAATATCTCAAAATTGTACTGATACGCAAAAGTTGCAGCGTGCCGAATGATGCAAAGCAATTCTAAAGCAGTTTACATCATCACTAATGAAAAAAGTTGGATATATGCTTTTGAATCTGAATAAATGCGGCAACCAGCCCAAGGTATGTTTCTTAGTGACTCTAATCCCGTTAAATTTGAGAAATTCCGAAGTGTAAAAGAAGATTGTAGCATATTTCTTCTCCAAATCTAGACCAATTAAAACTGTAGCACTTGAAAATCAACGCACGGTTACTGCAGTATGGCACACAACGATATATTTGACATGTGTATTTCAGAAACCTCATTTACGACATGGCGTCCGAGAAGCGATATTATTTTGTACCACCATGTTGGTTTAAGTTGTATTGGACTTCAAGCAAGGAAACCTCTGGATTTAAATCAATAGAAGATACGTCATACAGTATCGATTTGACACCGAGTTATTTCTTTCTATTTCCTAAATTAAAGGATAAATTGCGCGGTACTCGATTCTTAATTTCAGAGGGGGTCATAGAACGTTTTAAAAAGGTAAAGGTTTTAAAAGGTAAAAAGGTATCTCAAGAAGAGTGCAATATTTGTGTCTAGTTTAGAGGTTAATATTTTGAAAAACAGTTGTCAAAGTCAAAATTAGAAAATGATACTTTAAATAAGAATTGTACTTCGGAATTGTTTTTACGAACCTCGTATATACGTTTTGCGAATACTTAATGTATAGTTTTTGTGAATGATACTTATGTTATAAAGTTTTAACGCGTTATGTTTGTATATAAACTTTTTTCAGTCCTTGCGTAAGTTCTTTTGATATTGAATAATATTCAGAGCAGCGTGAACTTTAATCGTTTATTTATATAATTTTTGGGAAACTGCATTTTTATATTCCATTGTTAATAAGTGCGTTAATCTTTCGTGTTTATTCAAATTAAATTCTTTACCGTAAAAAATGGTTTATTCAATTCCAGAACTAGTTGAAACTGTTAAACTTTATTATCAAAGCGATAGTTGTGCGAAGTTTACTGCTCTAATGTTTAATAATGCTCATCCCAATAGAAAGTGAGTAATACGTATGTTGCAAAATAGTAAAAAGATTTGTCGATACCGGATTAGTCTGTGATATGAAACTCCAGCTGCGACAACCAATTAGAAATGAAACTGTGGAAGTGGCTGTTTTGGGACGTGTAGCATTAGATCATACTCAAAGTACTCGTCAAATAGCTGAAGCCTCACGAGTGTCTCGTTCGTCCGTATTAAGAATTTGAAAGCTTATAAATAAGATCCGAATAAAATTCAATTAGTGCACCAACTGAACGAGGATGATTTTGCGAAAAGGTTTCAGTTTTGTAAGAACATGAGTCAGCGAGCAATTCACGATCTGGACTTATTCAAGATTTGTTTTTCCGATGAGTGCACATTTTATTTAACTGGTACTTTAAATAGGCATAACTGCCGTTCTGGGATGACAGTAACCCATATTTGTTCCGAGAGGTTCACACACAACATCCACAAAAACTAAATGTCTAGTGTGGTATATTAAGTAATAATATTGTAGGGCCACCTTTTATTCCTGGAAACTTGACTAGCGAAGTGTATTTAAACATGCCAGAAGATGTGATTGACATAATAATAACACAGATAATAGAAAATTATCCAAATCATAATGTTGATCTCCTTCACTTCCAGCAAAATGGGGCACCTCCGCACTATGCTGCTCCTGTAAGAGAATTTTTAGGTAATCGGTTTCCTGGGCGATGTATTGGAAGACTGGGTCAAATTGAATGGCCAGTTAGCTCACCAGATTTAGCACCCTTATATTATTTTCTTTGGGGACGCTTAAAAAGTAAATGTTTTGCTACCAAGCCTGAATTCGTCGAAAATCTTCGCCAACGAATAATAGTTGGGTGCAGACATATTTACACCTGAATTCTGGCAAATGTTCGCCAAAAATTTGAGCACAATCTTTATTATTGTACAAAAGCAAATGGGTCACATTTTGAACACTTATTAAAGTAATGCCTCAATAAAATCGTTAATACACGAAGTTCGTTTCATTTAATAGAAATGTGTCACTCTTTAGAATCCTGTATCACTCTTACCTTTAACAGTGTAACATTTTATGAAGTCGGAGTAAATAAATTTATTAAAATTAAATGATGTGATTGTTTTGATGCCTAACAACTAATAGGTACGTGTATGTTTCCTTAATACAAAAAATGTAGGATTTGGGTTTTTAAAGACGTTCCTGGATTAACAGTTTTAGTTAAATCCAATAATTAAGGCATTGTTATAAAAAGAACTTTGTTCTGTTTAAAATGATGTATCGCTCGACCCCACTTCCCATTTAAAATATTGGAGGGGTGGTTCACCCTCGCTGGGGGGTTGAAGATACAGATTGGTTAGTATGCTTAAAATATGTTCCCCTTAAAAACAAATTCGATGTGTCCAAGTATTTTCTAAAAAATTGCCCAACCAGTCGTTAAGCGAGGAGCAACCTTTTTGTTGTACCACCCTGTATTTTAAATTATTATTTGATTGACCAGAATGTTGAATTTATCGGCGCGGCGCGACTCTGTGTGGATCCCTTGAATATCATATATTTTTACTAAAAAAGGTATAAATTTAACTATAAGGAATGTTTTATAAGGTTGGAAGGACCAATAAAGGTCTTTACAAATTTTATAAAAATGTATAAGGTATTCCATTTAAAACATTTGTGATAATTTCCACTTCGAGTTTTGACCTACATTGTATATCAGTTACTTTTTTAATAAAAAAAATGTAAATTACAAATATAGACATGTAGTGAAATTTATCGGTAAAATGTTATAAAACTCCATTTTTTGAAAATAAAGGTTATACCTTTTGGAATGACGTATATGTGTGTATGTATAATTTAGCAAAACCTTTTATTGAAAGACGGTAAAAGAGCTGAATCTAAATCTGAAGAATAAATGGAGTATTCTATTTAAAAACACAACTTCTGTTCGTTTTTGGACTATGGAACACTTGAACAGTTCAAATTACTTTTAAAATCCGCTCCATTTAGTTCCCTACATTATTTTGAATCCTTTTTTATCTCTAACGATTAGGGAATTATTGATCTTTGATGCATTATTAGTATACGCCGTATGCTTTAATAATTATAAATAGCAATTTGAACATTTAGGATTGAAATATTTAAAATATATTTTTCAACTATGTATTAGCTATACATTATATTAGAATGTATGTTTTGCAAATATAAACCATATTTCTAAGCACAAAATTATTAACTACGTCATGCGCCCACAGCACAGTTTATGTATCGAATAATAGCAACACGTATATTACATATAAATTTGTATTACTCAGGAAAGTATGTAGTTCTTCCAAAATATGGAATGAATATGGTATCCCTCACAATTTAATTGCTCTACAACGGAGAACAGCCTATACGTGTTCCTGAAAATTAACGTACACGTATCGCAATCACTTTAACTAATACTTTCGATTAATATTGTATATTTCCATCAATTGTATCTCTAAAATGTCATTTTAAGAATAAATGAAAAACCGCTACGAAGTATTAAGGATGAATCTAGCACACTAATAATGTTTACTTTTGTAATTCCAAATTAATCTGAAAATATGAATACGTTATTGAAAATATTTATTTAAACTCACCAAATATATCTTTTAGTGACAACATAATTTTGAACTAAAATACTGACATGTTCTCCTCGCAATAAAATTATCCGTGCAACACGTGAGCCTCATTCTGAAAACATGTTCTGAAACAAATTTAATAAACTACCGAGAACGTGTTTCGTTTACAAATGTATAACTTGATAATACCGCGACCGTGACTTTGTCTTTCCTTCCAGCAAAGAAATGCCACAAATTAATTGGAGTAATATATATAATTAATGAAAAAAGGGGAGTTTCGTTAAAGCGGTTTTAACACAAAATCTGAGCTTGTTAATATCTGTGAATATGTGATGCATTCAACGAGTATTTTTATTTGTAAGCTATATTCTGAAGTTACGTGTATAATAGGAAATTTAAAGTTCGTAATTAATTTGAAACGTTTTAGAGTTGGTATTGCTTATGTGGAATATTCATCTACAGTGATAGCTATTTCTATATTATGATGCAAATAAAGGAATGAAATGTATTCAATTGATTGTGTAATTAACTTTTGAATTATATTATTTATTCATATAGAGAATATATTCATTACGTTAACGTTTTGATTGTTTTGATCCTCACATATTAATCGGCTGCTTCAAAAGTTTCCAACAATTTTTACTCAAGTTAGGAATCCTTGATAATTAGGTATATATTTCAAACAAATCTTAATATTACCTATCATATATCGTTTTAAGGTGTAGTGTAAAACACATTAATATGTGTCCTAAAGAAATCATTTCTCTCAGGTTTGTTAACATAAAGCCGTTATAATGTTTCATAAAAAATATGTAATCTGTCACCTAATACGGCAATATTGGAAACAGGTAGTAATCCAAAGGTTGGATCAAGTGAAATCTGTGTTAACAAAAATGCATGGAAGACCAGCCGCCTTTAAATTGGCCGTCTATCTAACATGAACATACTTTACATATTGCATTGAAAAACTAAAAATCATCCAAGTGGTTGCGAAATATTAACGATTTTGGAACTTGCAAAAGATGCTACCGCCCGATAATTGTATCATTTTGGTTTTTGCTGTATAGTTGCCGAAATGGAGAAAACCACGCCCAATAGCTTGGAAACCCCGCTGATAATTGTTCTTGGCGCCAGATTGAAACTTAAAATTGAAAATCAATTTTTTTTGTCAATTTTGATAAAAGGAAACACACAGATCCCAGTTGAAGAACCATCTGACTCAATTGTTTGACAAGACCGCTTTGGAAAAACATTTAGATTAAGCATATGGCGGAATTTAGAAGGGATACCACATTTTCAGCCGACATCAGATGTCAGAGCTCTTAACGTCCAACTGTACAGCCAACAAATGGATACAATTTACGCCGTTTCAACGCTGAATATCCTTCATTGGCGAGCATCAGTTCAACACTACAGTGCGTCAGCACATAAATCGCACTTGAGTTAAAAGAATATACAATTTTAAGATGAAAAAAGTTGCAATTATTAATATGTCCTCTTTTCACTTGATCTCAGTGGAATGGAGGGGCTTAGTAGCGGGGCCTTAAGAAATACTTATTTGTTGTATGAAAGTTCATAGAGTTGTGTAAATTAAAGTAAAACACATATCCGGTTTTCTGTAAAATATAAAAGGTCGTCGGATCTTCTTCAAAGAAATTTTGTTAGTCGTTAACAAATTTCTAAGTAACCGTAGTCTCCTTCGAAAATCAGTTTTATACCACATTACAGATAGAATAACTTACTACACCTTATGTTTCAATTAACCTAATTTTCCAAAGAAAAATCTCTCCCACAAACCCCTAATGTATGATATAATGTAATTTTAGCTAAAAAGTGACATTTTAAGCGGAAATAACAACTGACGCGAAAGATATGTTAATTTTACCAACAGTGGCAACTGCATCACATGGAATACTCTGGACGTTTATTACATGTTCGTTTATTATATATATATATATATATATATATATATATATATATATATATATATATATA
>JAHWXV010631905.1:0-12174 GCA_024586415.1 Phrixothrix hirtus | reverse complement strand
CGGGAATAGGCAGCTAAGCGTATTGAAACAGCTTTATTAAATTTGATTTAAAAGGAAACGACACATCTTCAGTAGTTAAGCTTTTACAATTGCTCAGATTTCGTCTTTACATAAATCATGTATGATTACTACTAGAATATGTAAAACTGTAAATACAAATAATATTATGTTTGTGAATTTATAAGTTGTAGTAGAACACAACGTAAATAAAAGTTGAAAAAGGTAATGTTATTAAACGTGCATTAGAACTTAAAAAATTCGTTATAGCAAAGATACAAACTTTTAGTTTATCGCTAATAAATTGATTGTCACAGTAGGAATAAGTTATTTATATCAAATTTGAATTATGTGTACAACAAAAAAAATGAAAGTACTAATTGCGTAAAGGCCGACGCCTAATTGTATTAATCGTTTAGAATATAACTTGATGAACGTAAATTTATCTTTCAACCTAAAACCTGCAGATCTGTAACTTTATTAGAATAATAATAAGATTCCAAAGATTTCGTATAAAAATACAGCTAGTATTAATTATTTCAAAAAAAAGAAAACTGGTGACATATACGTTTACATTAGTAAAGTATAAATACTCAAATCAGCTATCTTATCGTCTAGTTCGAAAATGAATTAAACAATAATTAAATCAGTTCATTGTTTTACGAAAAGCAATTATGAATTATTTGGGTAAATATCCGATATTAAACCTTAATGACTTTTAGAGGACATCCAAATAATTTGATTGAGACACAATGTTCGTGCTCTTTAGTACATCCCACATTTGGTTGTATAACAAGTTAAATTTTGAACAGTAAGAAAAATTCGATAAAATATAACCGCGTGTGAGAACACTACGATTTGGTCACCGCTAATTTATTAAATATAAGAACTAAAGTTTCTCCAGTAAATTATGACATGGAGTAAAGTATAGCTTGAGAAATAAAATTAAGATTATTATGACCTGCAACTCGCCCTTTGCGGACGAAAAACTAAGATCAGACGGGCGAACATGGAAGCGCATTGACAGTGATGGTGCGCCCTTGGAAGACACCCATACCGTTCCCAAATTCTCTAGCGACTTCTGTTAATTCCATCTAACTAATAAGATAAGAACGGCAAGAAACTAGAGTAGAATAAACCTGTGTTAAATAAAATAATGTCGCAAACCACATCCTTTAGCTACAGGTGGCCTCAAGAAAAACCGTAAGTATTGTAAGCGCATTGGAAAAACTGAGAATAAATCTACCCTAAATAACCTACCCCTTTCATCCTCAGTGGAATGGGCTGGAACGTTTAAAACAGAGTACGGAAATAATAAACTTTTTAAATTTTATTAGGTACTTTCGAATGAACCTTCAAAGTTATAATGGCACCCGCTGGTGCCGATACTGGCGTTTCCTTATTTCCAGTTAAAGATGTGAAGATGAGTAGTTGCCCTTGGTTAAATTTAAAAACAACATTTAATTATTTCAAACCGCAATCTATGTATATTCGCTTAAATATCAATCTTATAAAACAAATTAGGAATGACTTTGCTACAATATTCTATAACCTGGTGTTATAGTTTTCAATTTCAAATTTAACAGTTGCTGGTCTATTAGTTAAAAATTAAATCTGAAATTTAGGAAGAGTGAATACTATTGCTAATTTAAATAGAATTTCTTGATTCTTGTCAAAATATTGCTACAGACGACTTTTGCACTTCCTGCCATCAAGAAGACGTTCACGCGTTTTTATTTGAATCATTCGTCATGCCAATGTTCGAAGTCATGCAAATTTCGGTATGGATCTGTTAAAACGCTTTTGTTGAAATAAGAAGTAGACCTCGCATCAGCTTCTCGAAGAGTAAGTTTGAGATTTGTATCACCATTGCGTGAATTCCTTAAGTTCGTTTGGCCAGAGGCAGGGAAATTTGGTACTCGAGTAATATATCACGAACTATGCTCAAAACAAAACCCGGATCTGCTCGTTGAATGTTCAACAACGGCCAGCTGGGCTAAGGTGGAGCGACTTTGTAAGTCGTTGATAACGTCTGCGGTTTTACACTGTAAGGGTACTCGAAATCGGGAATATTGGGCGCGACTGGTTTTCTTTTACTCCGAGATCACTCTACAAAACCAAAACCTTGTATATTTGAATCATCATAACCTTACATTAAGAGCGCAGACAGAAAACTGCTTAGTACTACAGTTATGGCACTTGTTCAAAGTGAAATAAAAGTACTTTGCGACTAGCGAAGTACCTTATGAATTCTGCTGTATATGTCGAGGCCGATGGCCTGCTGTAAAATAATGACTAATGAATGGGCATTGAGACTGGGAATAAAATTTTGTCCACTCTGTATGTATGTAACATTACATCGCTGAATAATGCTCGAAACTTGTAAATACTTAAACTGAAAACTATATGATCCAGGCAATGTTTTGTTAGTTCCATGATATGGTCAGGTGGTTAGTATTTTCTTTCTATTATTTTCAGAGATTCGTCTATTGGTACGTTGGTAAATAATGAAATCACGTTGAAACTGACGAATAGGTGGTCTAGGTGGACAGTTTCCTTCCTCATTAGTTCGATGAAGTGGCTTGCGTTTTTTACGTAGGAACCTGCTTCTTCAATGTGTGGTTGTAGTTGTTTAGCTAGGTATTTCGCCAGTTCTTGTACAGGTGATCCTATAGAACTGACTATAGGCCTTAATGGAGCCCCTTGTTTGTGCATTTTCGGTAAGCCATATAGTTTTGGGCATCTTGACGACTTTTCTCTTGGAAGGACTTGTGTCTGATCTTCTTCTTTCATTCCGCTGGTTTTTATTTTATCTTTGGTTTTCTTTTCCAGATATGTAGTGGGGTTTGTGGTAATAGGTTGGTAAGTGGTATCTCTGAGGAGAGTTCTTACCTTTTCATCATAGTCTTTAATGTTCATTACAACGGTGGCATTGCCCTTATCTGCTGGGAGTATGTTGACATCTAAGTTTCCTTTTAATATGTGAAGAGCCTTGCATTCTTCTCTGGATATGTTCCTTTTGGGTGAACGAGCTAACCTCAATATACGTGATACATCTTGTCGTATAGTCTCTGCAGTGCTTTTGTTTATTCCTGTAATTGAGGATTCGACTTCACATATAATATCTTCGACTGGGATTCGGGCCGGTGCTATAGCGTAATTAAAACGTTTGGCTAATACCATCTGTGTAACTTCGTCTAGTTGAATGCCTGATATGTTATACACCACTTCCTTCGAGTTCAATGGTTAGCTCGTCTACCCAAAAGGAACCTATCAATAGAAGAATATAAGACTCTCCAAATGTACACCATATCCTCAGTACACAATAAGTTAGTAGGAGTCAGTTGTGAGTACCCTTGAGTGCTAAAATATAATACACTTATATAAATTGTGATTGAAAACTTTGGCGTTACGCCCTAAAAGGGTGTATGAGACGGTAATTCCTCTTGACTTACAGGTTTGCGACGGCAAATCAGAGTAAATTTGGGGTGAGATTTAACAGCACTTACAAGGTTGCAAACTTAAGTTCAGAGACGCATTATATGAAAACTGTTGTTATAATAATATATCCTCTGTTTGAGGGTATCTAGGTTTATTTAGGGAAATTAAAGAACGGAGACACTAATCCTTGACCTACATTTGGGAAATCAGCGAAATACTTACGCAGGAGGCAATAGAATCGTACGCCACTGGAGGTATATCTGGATGGCCACGTTCCGCAGAGTTACAGTATTGACTTGCCTTAAATATATTTATTATTTAACTGAAAGGAAATATTACTTACAACTAAGATAATTAGGTTTATATCAAAATAAAAGAACTAAATCGCATATATTCGTATAATGAATAATTCTCAGCTAGCACAATACAGAATATTAAAAAGACAACCATTAAAATAAGTTTGGTAGCAGTTTAATAAAACTAATCTTATGGACCTAATGCAGGGTGCTTTATTTCTGAAATTTATATTTAATATGTTAGCAGAAATATTCTCTTCTTTGAATGCAGACTGCTGCATAGTAGGAAAGAATTTTTAATTATGAAATTATAAATTTACTCCTTATATAGTAAACAAAAAAGAACAACCAAACATGGCGCAACAATGAGCAATGATTAATTTAGTATTTTCTATACAAGGTTAAATTGTTTAGTAGTAGGTTTCCACTCGTAGGTGACGAGATTAATTTCACTTTGGAAATTATATCTCATGGAATTAAGTTGTAAATGATAAAAATCTTACCATTGGTTATCAATAGTGTTTGGAATTATTAAATGGCTATTTAGTATTAAAATCTCAGTAACGAACTCCGAGCATATAAGCGTTATTTTACAGCCGGAGTCTTTCTGTAAAATACAATTATAGATAACCACAACGCGCGCTGACAAATTCTCGGTAGGTTGCCAAGGGTAATCCATTGCAAGTCTCAGTACCGAAGACGAAAAGTTTGCAAGGTATACTTCATTAGCTATTCTCCGTCACAACTTCACAGAAGAACGATCAATTTTTGATTTTGTATTTCACATATTTGAAAATTAAACCACCTTTGTTAATAGCTATTAAGTGCGCAAATAGATATTGTGTTGCGAAGTTATAATAGGTTATCCATATATTTTATGATTATGCATTAAAATTTGTTTTATTAATGTAAAGGATGAATATATGATTTTAAGCTGTGAAATAGTAATTTTTAGCTTGATATTATAGACGTAGGTTGATATTCTAAAACGTAAGTAGTGACTATGCAACCCTTGTACTACTTACATTTTTAAATTTACCCAATAAGACGTATTTTCTGAATTCTAATTGTCACTACAATTTAGGATAGTTGTCAAAGTACAACTTCTAGGACTTATTGTGTACCAATATTTATAAAATTAGGGTATATACGAGGTATGATCAAAAGAAAACGAGAAATGAAATTTTTTCAAAACCAATTCAATTCTTATATTGTCCACTTCAAACCCCTGGGATACAACAAACTTCTGATAATACTGTTTTCAAGTTGCAAAGTGCTGTTGGAACGCATCTTTAGGTATTGCTTTCATCTCAGACAGCGATTTCTCTTTTACTATCTCTATCATTGAAAAATGCTGTTTTGAGGGTCTTCTTGAGTCTAGGAAATATGAGAAACTCGTAAGAGGGCACATGTGGAAAATCTGGAGGTTGCGGCATAACAGTATCGTTGTACTTCGCCAAGAAATGCGTGATAAGCCGGTGGGTGCGCGCCGGTGCATTGTCATGGTGAAAATCTACGAGTTTTCTTTCCATAGTTCGGGTCGTTACTTACATAGGTTACGCATAACTTGTAGGTAATACTCTTTATAAACTGTGCGGCCTGTCGGTAAAAATTCAAAGAAAATCGCAAGAAGAACCTTCACGTTTGACTTCACTTGACGCGCTTTCTTCGGCCTTTGTAAAAGTACCTGTATAACACCGAAATCGCGATTATAAAAACCGATACAGTTTTTCGCGAGTTTCAATGTTATAATTTTACTATTAGTTTAATTAGAAAGACAATATAAAAGAGTTTAACAAATCTCCGAGTGTGGGAAACATTGAATAATTAATTATGGATATAAATGTTTGTAAACCTAGGAGTTTATCTAATTAAAAATTAGATAAATTAATAATAATATATGTAGTTAAAATAAGTTAAGGTAATTGTATATATAAAATAAGATACCGCCATTTCAAATATGTACACGTTTTAAATTTCATGTACCGAGTGACTGTAAAGCGCAGAATTGAAGTACAAAACAAAGTACGCAAGTGGAATAAAGATACCGCGTATCAAAATAGTATAAAATAAGCGACACAAGTACGCTAAAGGGACTTCGCTTTTGACTGCGGTGCTAACTGCACCGATACACGAGAACTTCGTGTTCAAACGCGAAGCTAGCTAGGCACTCTGGTGTCAACCTCGAACCGATTCAATTCACATTTGATCGCGTTCCAGGTCCGATCGCGTTACAATAGCCGCCAAGAACGTTCTCTTATCAGGGCCCACTTGTAGAATAAACCTTTATATTAAAACACGCGATTGAACCGGCGAACTTGGTTTACGCCTGGAAGTTTTAAAAACTTCTTGCCGTCGCTGACGAAATCTAGGTGCCTTGGCAGTAGAGCTCTTCACCGAGGCCTAAACACGATTATTCAGTTAATCAGTTGAAAAGGGTAACAGCCAAGCTGAAGGTTCGTGGAACCTGTAATCACCGCCTCGAGGTCGTCTGCCTTGTTCTGATACCACAGTTGCCCTATGGTACTTGGCGCACAAACCTGACAGACCTGCAGGGGTTGTGTTGCAAGCGCTTGTGCCAGTTTCGAGTGTGATAGGCACTCGCGTGGAAAGACATCGAGACCACAAGGGATTGGCAGTATCAGGAGATCAGCAATTCCTCTAGGCCGACTATTCCCGTTTTATGTATCTTCGCCGAGAGCGTAGATTCTAGACAACTTCCAAGTGCATTCTAGAATTTGCTAAAGACTTGTATAATTTAATTATTGTTGAATGAAACCCTTTCACGAGAGGCGTTGTTCAATTAATCACATTAACGAGAATTTAACTTTGTCAACCGTCCGCCATTAAAAGTTAATGCTACCCGGAATGTACCGTTCACTACGAATAATGATTGTTGCCGTCATTGCCTGTGCTTTATCAATTGTTAATTAATATTGCTTCGTTGTGTACATATTAATTGTAGTGTTTCAGAGAATGCATTTAGCTTATTTGTAACCGTCGATTTTAATTTAGTGTTGGATAACGCTTAGTTAATTACTGTAAATATTCCATCAGAGTTTTGTACATATTTATTCTGAATTTTTCATATTCGTTTTGTAAATAACCACTTATTTGTTTTTATTTATAATACATAACTTATGAAGGTTTTACTGACTTATTGTTTAATAACCAGTTTAGCTAGGTGTGAATGAACAAACCACCGTTAATGAGAATTCATGTAACAGAAGAAACTAGGCCCTCCTGGCTGTAGACTATTTGAGCTAAATATAAATAATTGTCTTCCTAGACACCAATAGAGAAAACGAAACGTCACACCTTGGTTTCTCAGAACACTTCCATTGCGATGGGTGAGCTTCTGTATCGAAACTATAACGATACACCCATGTTTCGCTACCAGTTATAAAGCGTTGGAATAATTGTGGGCCATTAGTGACGTCAGCAAGCATTGTTCGGCGATTTCTACTTTTGTTGAAAATTCAAAAGTTTCTGAACGAATTTAGCTGCCATTCGTTTCATACCAAAACGTTAATAAAAATAGCTTCACATGAGCCCTACGATATTCCTGGTTTTTCAGAAATCTCTCTAGTGGTAATTCTTCGATTAGCAAGCGTTGTATAACATTCTAGAACGCCCAAACTTTGCGTTATCATGAATGCCTCCACGACCTTCTTTAAAGCGTTTATACCATCCGTAAGCACGTGCTTGTGACATAGTGTCACCACCAAAGAATCGTTATGACATTTTGAATGCTTTTTGTATTTAATTTTGTTTTTAGCACAAAATTTTAAACAAATTCTTTACTGCATCATGTCGCCACACATAAAGATCACAGAATACCCTCAAGCGCGTCTTACTTCACGACTTATCAAAAACAAACTGAAGATTCCACTGATCTAAAACTTGGTTCACATATCACTGACAGTACTGTCAACTTGAAAAAGGAACATTTAACCAAATTAATATACTACAATTTGCGGAATTCAAAAATTCTCGTTTCATTCTGATCATACCACGCATTCCCGGTTGATGCCATATAAATACAATTATTAGGGGCCATTAGCTACCTAAGGAAAACGTTTGCACCATATTCAATCCTTAGCCATGTAATTTTTCTCTGGCGATCTTGGAAATGTAAACATATTTTATTTCATATTGTTAGATTTTCATCCTTACCTAATTTTTATCACAATTCTTTAGTGCTAGATTCCTTAAACTGAGAGCATCTGACCCTCTCCTTATGAAAACTTATTTCAAACTAACAGTTACATTAGTACAGTTATTTATACAGTCTAATATAAACATTAACTGCAACCCCAACTTCAGTTTTTGGACCATTAAAGAGAAACTTCCCCGTCATGATAATTCATTGGTGTATCTATAAGTTTTATTCGATTTGGCTGAAAAAGACGGTGATTTGTTCATGTTTAGAAACCTTATTCTTTATTGATTTTGTAAATAGCAAATCAACTATCTAATTTCTAATACAAGATATTTTATTCTGTAATATTGTTTGGGCCTTTTACTTAGTTATGATATTAAGAGCTCTACTAATTTGTTTATAATCACATATTTTATAAACCGCAAAATTAGCACTTGTTATTTAGGACATTGGCAGATCCTGCTATATATTTAGTAATTTCCTTTTGTCGCTGCATGAATTTGATTTGCATAGCGGTTTCCGAGGTTGACTACCAATTCAATTTTCAGTATGATAAAAACCTTGGCATAGGTAGGCAATCTTACTGACGTTCAATTCTTTTATGTTTACACATTATGTATAATATAATAAAAAAAATCAGATGCTTATATTTATTTTTGTCTTACAGGAAATACAGCCCAGTTCTGCAAAATTATAATATTCAGTAACAGCAGGTAAGATTAATTGATATAGTCTTTAATTATTTTAATAATTCCTATTCTTTTCATCGTTCTATAACATTTTCTGGTGAATTTCTTTAAAACACGGATTTAACATATTTGTATTGAAAATCATTTGTAATTATCTTTACTATATTTTTTCATTAATAAACTTTATATGTACGAAAAAGTTGTTTTCTAAAATTTATTATTTCAAAAGCCTATACAATTTAAGTAGCAGTAAAGTTGAGAAGCGCAACTTGTAACAAATTTTGCTGCTTTATTAATCAAAAGTTTTTAATTTCTAATGAACAACACCAATTATAATGAAAGGAAGTTTAAATGCATGTTGTACCGCAGAATGTATATTCAAGCTACGGAATAAAATGAAAATTTAATTTTGTTCACGTTTTGATCGTGTAAGCGCTTACTTTTCATCTTTTCTCAAAGGCTATAATAAAATTTGCTAGTAAAGATTTCCCGTTTAATTTCTACAATTTAGGTTTATTTTTGTTTTCTTTAAACTATTCACTTTCAGCAAGACATTTAAATATGAAAAGTTGTAATTACAATTTAAATAGGATACTTAATTTGCAGTTTCTGTAAGCAGTTTCGTGAGAAGGATACGAGTAAATACGATCATTGCAATCATTAAATTCAGATGTTGTAACTGCTCCTGAATAGATATTTAGATATTTAAAAATTGTTTCAAGGAATCCTAATTTCTTCGTGCAAAATCAATCAATATATTTTTATGTAGTTTATAGCAAGAGGAAGGATAATTTGCAACATCTCTTAACTTGTGAAAAATTTCGATGAAACACAACAAAGCTGGATTCAAGAATCTCAAAGTTGAATCGTCTAGATTTTGCGGGCGTAGTCTTTATTTGCCGCGGGATTAGCTTGCAGCAATATTCTTATAGGTGTCATTTTGTAATGATGAAAAGTTGGTGTACCCAACAATTCTAGAACCGCCATTGCTTAACCCTCTATGCTCTGTTCCAAGCTATTAGCGTGCGGTTGAGTTTGTTTTGTATTCTTAATTTTTCTCTCAGAACTTAGATATACCAAGAGACTATGAAATAGTGCGCTGATGACACTCTATACGTGTTATTTTTGCAAAATCTGCTATTTTATATTGTTTCGGAGTTTTGGTCAGTATGATTCTGTTTTAACAAAAAGTAGTGCTTAGTTTTATTTCAGTTTAACTTCTTGTTTTTTTATTTTATTACTTTACGGTTGAAGGAAAGTATGTATAGTAAGCATAAAAGGTAAATTATGCTCACCCTTAGTGAAATGAATATATCCTCATTCTTCGAAGAGAAAAACGAACAATAACAAATATACCATTTACTAGTTTTCATGGAAAAGTAATAAATAAAACTGAAGCGGTAAAATTTTTGCCATTCGACAGCGATTTAGATAAATAGATCATTTTACAAAAAGACAAACGAAAATATGAAGTTTTCAAGAACCTGAAGTATAGGCGAGCACAACCATGACTGGGACGTTGATACTCCATTAGCAGCTGTAAGGGCCAATTCAAAACTACAATAATTTGGAACTGTTGCGGCACCAAAAAGATATCATACATCTTTCCTTAGAAAGGTAGCACACCCAAAGTGTAACAAAAAATTGAAAGTCCCTTTATATACTTATTTTAGCAAAATGGTTGACTTACTTACATTAATCAAATTTTTACTCACTTCATTCGAATGCCTCAAAGTCGTTGTCACTATAATTGAAAGAACATTAGCAATTTACAGAAGGTGCTGCCTTATGCTTATATGTAAGCAGGCATGGGCCAGAATACAAATAAACATTTCGATGATAATTCAAAAACTAGAAAAGTACCAATATTCTGATATACGTTGAATAAAATCTAAGAAACTGGTTTCCGCAGAAAGGCGTCATTAACCGAAAAATTATCTCAAAATAACTCCCAAATAATTGGGCTATAAAGCTTTAGTTATAAGTGTTTCTCTTATAACCCTTTACAAATGGGTACTATATCATAAGGTAGTTGAACGAAATTAAAACTATCATACCTTGAAACCGACAACGAATTTGTTTCCCAAATCTATTTCGACAACTGCTTAAACGGTATAAACTTCCGAATAAACCTTAATAAAATTGAAATAATCTATTTGTGAACAGCCCGCCCTAAATCATTTGAAAGCACGCGCATTTTAAAATGATAAGAAACAGCAGAAAGTAGGTAAAGAATGCGGGAAAATAGATGATGTGCACAGAAAGATATATAAGTAGCCGCTGTAAAATAGATCCATTACAAAATAATTTATCCATTTACTTAACCAGTGAAATGACAATATTCAAAAGGCAAATCAACTAATAATTAGCTTATGGAAAACATCGACACAAAAAATTTCCTTATTACGTACTACTGGACAAATAGATCAAAAAAGTGGTATTATAAAATATAATTAGATATCATGGACCTAGTGGTAGTAGGTTTTCACGAAGGATACTGCGATGCAAACAAGGTTAACAAAAGAACCGACTGTACAAAATTGACCCCATAATTACGATTTATTCTGCTAAAGACAAACAAGAAAAAGATAGTCCAACTTAAACACTTCAAGTAGAATAGCGATCAAACAAAACCTGGGAAAAACGCTACAATACCCACTTTTGATATTAGCAAGAGCTCTTCATCTTATTGGCCTAGAATAAAGGAAAACGCGATGTTTAACTATCTACGTTGTAAAGGAGTACCAAAAGTATTTTATTCAAAACGATAACTTTCTCTTTGCCTTATATTTAATCATGGCGGCCGTTATAAGTTTCACAATAAATAATAAACAATTTTAATAACCTTTGCTGTTTGAATTTTTCTTCAGTGCTTTTTTGCACGCCAGCTTCTCAGTAGCACATCTTGCAAGCCTAAAGAGCTGCTTTAGAACCATTACTAAAACATTTGAAGGTTAAAATAAAAGTAACAAGTAATATGAGCCCAAAGAGTGTTCTTTTACTTTTTAAAATATGAGCCCTAGATGCTTAGCAGATAAACTAAGTTATAGCTATGTAGATTTTCGCTAACAATTAACACTGCCTAACTCCGTCTTTATTTATTTGCATTCCCTCACATCTTAAAAACAGAACACCTCCTAAGAGGCGAATGAAAGCCTCAAAATAATGTATCGCGCGAAGAAGGGTGAGGTTTAGATACAGAAAGAAATTATAGGAGTTACCAAATTGCACAGTTTGTTACTACAACTTGTTATCAAAATACAATTTTTATTTCAATGCTCATAATAACCCGACTTGAGCATGTCGTATATTCTGGCGACTTTGTAACGGTCTTTTTTCAAGACCGACCGATTTTGCAAGTTGCATCTATTTTCATCTATTTTCGCGCCGTCAATTGTCAGGTACGCTTTGGGTTGCCTAACTCCGTCTTTATTTATTTGCATTCGCGGGGAGTGTTATCTGATCCCTTCGCGTGCCGAAGCGCATTGCGTGTTAGTTATTGGTGGAAGACGCACGTTCTTGGTTCTGTTTCGCTAATTACGACAACCTTTGTGGTTGATTCTTTTTTTCTTGAGATAAAACACCTATA
>JAHWXV010631898.1:0-13829 GCA_024586415.1 Phrixothrix hirtus | reverse complement strand
TTATAGTAATCCACAAGTATTCAGAGAATAACCGCACACTGTAATATTTCTATAACCAGGCTGCTTAAACGTAATTCAAAAAGCAACTCGACAGTTACAAAACCTGGGACATTTATAACCAAAAGTTAACTTATAGTAACCTACCTTTTAACGATTTATTATATATCACTTACTTTTTAGAGTTACTATATTGTTATGAAATTGCACATTTTTGCTGTCTGGGCAAGGTTCGACGTAAAAAAAAGGGAAATGTTTGTGGGACATGGAGCATTAAACAGTAGTCAGAGATTAATTCTGACCCATTCCGTAGACAGGTTTCATGTGTAAAAGTACCCTCAACATCAAAATCTCAATTATTAAAACTGATATAGTTTCGCGCGTTTTAATGTTATTATGTTATTAATATTTTAATTAAAAGGACAATGTAAAAGACTTTAAGAAATCGCAGAGTGCGGGAAACATTTAATAATTAAAATAATTAATTATAGATATAAATGTTTGTAAATCTAGTAGCTTATCTAATTAAAAATTAGATAAACTACAAATAATGTATTTAGTTAAAATAAGTTAAGTTAATTGTATAGATCAATAAGATGCCACCATTTTAAATATGAACATGTTGCAAATTCCAAGTATAGAGTTATCGTAAAGCGCAAGAATAAAATAACAAATAAGTCACGCTAGTGGAACAAAGTATATAAAGAGCGACGCGAGAACGCTTGAGGCACTTCGCTTTAACTGCGAAGCGCGCTAGATATACATTGACTCCGTTAGCGAGGCCGAGCACACCGATATACATCGACTCCATCAGCGGGGCTGAACACATCGATACATTCCGCATTTGACTGCGAGGCGAGATACGTCGCCTGCAGCCGCGGAGCGACATTCCGGGTCCGACCGCGAAACAATAAACATCAAAGTGCGCTCTCCTAGTAGGGCCCGCTTTATGAATCAACCTGTGATTTAAAATATATAATTGAGCCGATGAACCTAGTTTACGCTTGGAAGTTGTGAAACCGTCCTGCTATCACTGACGACGCTTAGTTGCTTGGGCAGCAGGCATCGTCACCGAGGGCTGAATCACGATCCTTCAGTTAAACAGTTGCTTGGGCGATAGCGGAGCTGAAGGATCCTGAAAATCACCGCCGTATACCGTGCGCGGTCTGTCTTATTCTAGCGTCACAGTTGCCTGTAGAACTCGACGAAGGGACCCGATAGACGCGCAGGTGAAGCTCAAAAATGCTTCTTGTTGCTAGTGCGATAGGAACTTACGTTAAGAGATATCCAGGCCGCAAAAGGTTTCTATGACAGGAACATAGCAAATCCTTAAGATCGACGATTAAAGCGTTTTGTGTATCTATGTTAACAGCACTGATACGAGACCCGTTATTAGACAACTTCCAAATGCACGCTAGCATTCGTTTAAGGCACGTAGAAATTAATTACTAATGGTTGAGAGCCCTCTTATGAGAAGCGCTAATTAATTAGTTTCTGTGATACTATAATAGTACTAATAGTAATAGTATCATCCGTCTGTCACTAAAAATGAATACTAGCCGAAACAAACCGATTGCTATCAACAATAATTAAATACGTTCATTGTTTGAGCTTAACGAATTAAATTCAATATTTAATTGCCGTTGTCGTAGCAATAAAAGAATAGCTAACGATCATTTTATTCAGTTCATTTTGTACATATTTATTTTATCATTAGAGAACGCATATCTGATTATTTTGAATCCTTCATTATTATTTTGTAGATAACTATTCTGCACTTTTCGTACTCCTATTGTAAATACTTTTTAATTTGTAATTAATCATTCATTTGTTTTTATTTGTAATATATAACTTATGAAGGTTTATTGACTTATGTGTCACCCTATTTAGCTGGGTTCTGTAAAGAAAGAATCCGGCCGCACGACTGTTGCCTACTTACGCAAAATATAAATAATTTTTCCCGCGATGTAATCAGAGAAAAACGTAACGTCGCACATCAAGGGAGTAAGAAAAATTATCAAAGAAACAAAAAGAACCAGGCGGGTCCAGCTGGCGAAAAGTGTTATATCCAAGAATTTGCTGTAGACGAGCAAAAGATCAAAATTGGGAAAACGTATACTAACAACAGAGCAAAGATAAAAGGGAGTAAATAAGAAACGATGAATACTATATCTGCCAGAAACACACCCGAAAGAACATGCACAACAGGCGATAGCAAGGAACAAAAAATGTAACAGAAACGGTAAGGGGGAAAGTTGTTGCAGTGTTGACCACGAAGTTCAAGTGGGCACTTGATCCGCATGATCCACCTATTGTGGTATTTTTACAAAAGTAACAAAAACTGTGAATGAAACTACTTTGCCGTAGTGTTAGGTTTTATGTCGAAGGCATGATCAATGTCTTTGGACAAGCTGGTAGAATCAAACAGTTTGCACGCTTGGTAAGATACTAGACGTTTAATGAAAAAATGATGAACATACTTCTGAGCCAATATAAGAAACAATTTTTGTAGGGTCCACTAAAATGTAGTTTTTTTCTCCATACTAAAATATCAGGACAATGATATAAATTAATGTTTCTACTTAGGGTAAGCGGCGTCAAAGTGCGCATTATTGAATAGAATAAAAGGGTGTATTATATGTGCTTCTACATTGGTGGCCACAAAAACATTGAACTTGTAACGAATATTTATAATCAATGCCAAAAAATTTAGAACTGTTTTAAGTTAATTTAAATGACCGTTAAATAGTTTTATACTATTGGAAGCTTTTAATAACTTAAAAGTAAAATCAAATGCTTACCAATAAATAGTTGAATTAAGTAAATTAAATGTTTACCAGCAATTAGCCCAATTAAGAATATTAAACAATATAAATTATTGAGAATAAACTCCATATAAATTTTATAAATTTTAATACACAAAATACATGTAAACAAAAATCATATATAAAAACATAATGGATAAGGAGGTCATCGATTGTCAGCTGTAAAATTGGCAAAACAAAACAATTCGAATTTAATGCAGAGTACCCTAGTGATCAAAATGTAATATAACAATTATATATGGTTATAGAAAACTTTCATACATATCAAAATTAAGAGGTCACTATAAAAACAAATAAAAATGCCAGGCATAATGAAGGTTTCTTAGAATTCGATAACAGGATTTTTAAAATTAAAAATTATTAGAATTTAGTATAAAAGGACTGCAAATTTAGGTACTTTCTATGACTCAAATATAGCAGAACCTTTTACCTGCCCTTAAATATATTAGCAAATTTTTCATGATATATATTTACCTTCTAATTCCAAATGACAAAACGGACCTAATCATAAAGTAATTTGATTTCCTCATGCACAACTCCCAAAGAAATACACAGGACCTATTCTAGTATTGCTTTCCTAGTGCCATCCGTCTTCGGTATTAACAGGTCTCAGATTATATTTGGACTACATCAAAGTGAATCTAAATATACTTCTAAAATGCCAAATAAATACACAAAAACAATTTACACACTGCATTATTGCATACATCTTGCTTTCCATATTGCAGAATGTAAACCTAAAAGTATAGAAATGCTAGATAATATGTTCACAGCATGATTAGAAGTATAAGAATGTTAGATTTAGGATATGCAAGTTTTATATATATAAGAAAACGTTTATACAATTAAATGATTAAAAATTGATCATTGATTAATTGAAATAATAAATAGAATATTTACAATTTGAGAATAAATCAAAAAGGTTATCTGATGATCCTAAATATATTACCTAAAGAGCAAATGGAAGACATACAATTAAAGCTGTAGTAAATATAAAATATACAATTTGTGACGAAGATAGGTCTACGAAATAAGTGTTATAAATATATATTGTCACCCACAAGTGAAGTTTAACTATGGATAAATAATTACAAGTTACACAGAAATATAGGGCAACGTCCCGAGCTACTAGAACCCATGCCACATCTTTGACTGAGACAGTCATCAGCAAATAAAATACAAATAAAGCTTTGAACCCATAAAACCCCAGAGTTATTACAAATTTTGATTTAACAATACTAATTTTTTGTCAAAAATTAGAGAAATAAGGAGGTATGCAAAACTTCATGGCGTGGTATAGAAATATCACGTGCAATTTTCGGAAGAAATGTATACCATCAATGTGGGTTTTCCCGTAGTAGAAGGAGATAGGTATGCTCTTGCGCAGATATTGATGACGCGCATTCCGAAATCCTAGTCCAACCAATACAATAAAGTGGTAGTGTTAATTCTAGCTCTACTAATTTGTCATAAAAGTGTGCATTCTTGTTATAAAGGGTGTTACTAAAACGCGGAAAATGTCAAAATTTACAGTAAATTTGAATTTTTTCTAAATACGCTCCCAATATTTCCCATATGAACATGATATAAATAACCATAATATGTTATAGCTGATGATACCATTTTCTATCGATGACACGTAATCGAACATATGCGCAGAAAATGCTCATTTTTTCTCTTTAACGAGCATACCTTGTTTTGTTCTAACATGGGTTTTTTTATAGATAGAATCTTAGCCTAGTCTTAAAAATTCGATTTAATCTTTCAGATAGGTTACTTTCCCTATGATTGAAGTCGTTATACGAGAACCATTAAAAAAAGACATTTTTTATAAATTGATTACTACAAAATTGCACCCATTATCATAAAGTGTAATTTTGTAAACTCCAAATAAATGCAAGACATTGTCTTTGATAAGAGATTTAGTGAAATAGTCCACGACTATTAAAGTATAATAATATCCATACGAAGAGTGAGGAAATTGTTGACCATCGGTCATGGTTTTAAAACAACAGCAACCATCAAACTTAGGAGTTTCCTCTGCTCAGTATTTTGAGCATTTCAAAGTACACAATATTTAATGTAGAAAGAAACATCATGCTTGAGCATTGTCCAATTAAATCTTTAAAAAATACGATAAAATGTTTCAAAAATGCTAAAATGATCACGGTAGAATCGTGAAATGTCTCTAAAATAGCGGAATATTTCAGATTTATGGACGATTTTCTTCCGCTGTTCACTGTCGTTCATCAGATCGACATAGAAACAAAGAAGATTTTTAAACCAACAATTATTTGAATTATGCCACTTAGGATATTCAATAGTGAATTTCCCTTCTGCGTTACGCTAGTAGAGTGCACATCAGCAGTTTTCCTTTTACAAAAAAAGTACTATATTTTGCAGTTTTCACACTATTTTTTATAAATAGAAAGCAACTAATGTACACCACATTCGTACAGAGTAGCAAGTCGAATTCGCTATACGTATAACGGAATGTATTTCAAACTATGCGTATCTCAGATTTTCAGGAGAACGTGATTTAGTAGATTGTGGCTGTACGGAATCGGAAGACGAAGGTTAGTCATATAGATTTATTGAGTCAAAAATTGGCACTGAACGAGAAAGTGTTGGGCATACCATGATCGTTATCTTTTCTTTGGAAGATCTTATAATCAGATTACTACAATTCCACGCTCCAGTAGGCAGAACTATTGCCAGTAATAGTTGTGAAATGTTCTCCTTTAACGTCAGGTTTTAACTTCACAATGCCTATAAGATGGAAGACACTCCCACTCTACGACAAAATAATTGTATTCGTTATTAAATGTTTGCATTAATACGGCGTTAATGCCGAAAGTAGATACGCCAGTTTGTATTATGAACGATACGGTAAAATCTGGACAACTAAGTATTGGTACAGAAACAATACAAATTTTAATTTTGTTTAAAGCTGTCTCAGATTACATCAATTTGAAACTTTTACAGATTAAAGTGATGAGAAAATGGCCGAAAGGGTTGGTATGAAGTGACGGTATTACGAAGTCATGTCCACAATACGACGAATGCCATACATTGACTTCGGTATGGGAATTTGTAAAATTGCTGGGATACTATCAGGGTCAATTAGAAGATCCAAATATTTAATCTTGTTTGCAAAATTAGCATTTGTCCTTATAAAGAATCAAACCTTTGGTTAAAGGATCTCAAAAATTCTAGCAAACTTCAATAAGTCGAACTAAATAAAAGTTCGAGATGATGACATTGTCTAAATAAACCTTTTAGATCGAGTGCACTCTGCTGTTGCAGCAGGATGACCAAAGGCCATTCTCCTAAGCAGAAATAGTCCTCTATTCAATTGCTTTTCCTATGAAATTTGCCAGTAGGGTGCTATTCAAAATAAGCTGTGTGACCGTATATCTGCCGAGGTGTTGTTTCTCCACAAAATTGCAAGGCACACCCCAATAAATCTTTTAGATCTGGACCTTGTGCCTAGTAACTAACTACTACCTCTTCCAGGGTAGGATTTGGGCTATTGATATCAGGCATAATACATCCTGTGCATACAACGAGCGGCACACCTCCCAACATATGTAAAACAAATTATTGGTAATCAATTTTTATTACGTCTAAATACATACGTCACGTAATTTATTCAACAATTTGTTATTTATTATTTATAAAGCTATTTAATCTCCATTAAAGGTAATCTAATAGATTCTTAAAATGATATAAAGATTACAGGTGTCAGTAAACGCTTTTATACATTATCACGTGTTATACTAAAATACGCTTTAATGTAGTTCTGTTTATCAAAAGCTGCGCCATTGAATACAAATATTGAGTTTGGCTTGGCCTTCCAGGCCGGCATTACCACTTCATTTTCGCTAAAAGAATAATAGCGTATGCTTTTAATCAATTTCAATGTTTTTTCTAGAAACTGATATTTTATATGGCACAAGGACTTTGGAAATGTGTTTTCAAATTTCGGTCAGTTATTGTTGACGAGTAACGAAATCAAAATGTTAGTTTTACTTATATTGCTCGGACCAATTATGGTCCACGAATAGTATTGCTTAACAGTTCGCCATGTTTCCTCACGTTTTTATTATGTAAATCCT
Organism: Phrixothrix hirtus; assembly: GCA_024586415.1. Lineage (NCBI taxonomy): Eukaryota > Metazoa > Arthropoda > Insecta > Coleoptera > Phengodidae > Phrixothrix > Phrixothrix hirtus. The sequence continues at coordinate 6,889 of JAHWXV010631898.1, read as the reverse complement.
GCTTCATGTCAAAATTTACTATGGCAAGGTATGCTTTTTACAAATTTCTTTTTAATTGCACCTGGGTGTGCGCATGATGCTCTTATTATTATCAGGGTTGTTCTCATTAAAATATATTTCATTGTGTGTATATGTATGTATGTCAATTACTTCGACAGTCCAGTTTGCCTCACAGTTTTATCCCTGGGTAGCTCTGATTGGAGATAGGAAAGTCTGTCCAAATTAACAAGATTCAAATCTAGATGCTCAAAGCTTTGTAACCACTTGTCGTTATTTATTTCTTCCTTAAGACCTTTTCTACGTGTACAGCGACTCACAATATACTCGTATAACTATATGATTTTGATGTGAAAGTTTACCCTTTTGTATTGTCATATTCTCCAAGTCGTAATAGGGGTTCATTAAAATTTATTGGCGTTAGAATTTTAAATAAATCCTTGCCGATACGGTTCTTCATTATATTCCATAAATTTAATGAATAACTTGGTTTATCAGGAACTCGGATTCATCGTTGTCGCCTACCACCAGGAAGTCCGCATCGACTGGACACCACTGCCAATGTTTTCAATTTGGATTATGTAACTACCATTGCTTGATGCATTTCTTGTCTTTCTTCAGTCTCACTTGAACTATCTGAACTAGTACGTCTATGAGAGATTCTCCTTGAAATATCTAGTATGAATCGACCATCCCCTATTTACGAACTTGGTGCATTTTTATCTTCAGCTAAAGTATCATAACATGCTTTTGTTTGCTCGCCGAAAAATATCAAGCAATCAAATGAATTGCTACCACTTACGTTATTATTACTAAATTGCAAACCCATCGTCCTCCTTAATTCCAGGCGCACGAAAAACCTTACTGGTTCACGATATTTATAGTAATATAAGATTATAAGATTAGCGTTCACTTCTAAATGGATCGGATTAATTGGAGTCTTGTTTTATCTAAACCCAGGAGGTACATGGATATCAGCCTCTTACAGGATCCTCGCTTTCGCTATATCTACATCTACCCGTTATTATGTTACAATTAAAGCGAATGCTTTTTTTTCAATATTTCTACGTTTAAATCCGAATAATATTCCACCTTTGCGCCGAGGATCCTGGAGCTAACTTCAATATCCGCTTCCATACTCCGTGAAATCATTGAATATTTACTTTTTATTATGAATTACAGCCTATTATTGTCAGCTAAACCTGTTCGTCATTGGGGTAGTTGTAGTTTTATATAAAAAGTTTAAACAAGAATGACTGCAAATGAGAAAGTTTAAGTTATGTTCTCTTTTATAGTTGCAGTAGACATCACAACCTGGAAAGTATTCAATAACATCGCTAGGTGGCTTAAGGTTACCAAAATTGTCATAGTAGGGTGCCCAATGACTCTTATCGACGTCTTTACCGTCCAAATTCATAATTCCCGATTTGTTCTCGTGAGACTTCAGGTAATCCATCGCGCATGAATACGATCCTAAAGTATGGTACCATCGCTATGTATTTTCGCAACTCCACATCGGATATAGCGCGTCGGGATAATTTTAAAACTTTTTTAATCACTCGTACAATCTCGATTATATTAGTGCACTTTCCGATTTCTTCAAGTAAAGTCTGAACCCTTTCTTTCCTATGATGATCGCTTCCATTGTCTGATTAAGCCGCGTGCTTTGTTACTGAAGTTTATTTGTGGCTTTTGCATCGTTGACTGCTTTGCCTAGGGCGACCGTTTCGCCAGTAAGTTTCCCGTGGCAAACAAGCATGTTAATAGAGGTACAAGAAACGGTATAACACACACCCCCCCTTTCTTAGGTAAAGGTACAATACTAAGAATTGCTGCAATATATATTTTAAACTTTCTGTGTTTCTTTATACAAGCCAGCTTTATTGGGAAAATATGTTAAATCATATCGTTTTGAAGGTTAATGCTAGTTGAGGAATACTCGAGAAAATTAAGCAAAGAAATCATGAACTATGCTGTATTAATATTTTTATGAAAAGGCGGCTGGGTTACTGTATTCATAACGCGTATGTACCGCCTCGCGCGTGATTTTGAGGTTACCGGCGCTGCTCTGGTAATTAAAAACGACAGGCTCTGTGAAAGAAAAAAGATAAGAGACGTGGAGGAATGAAAATTGATCAATGTTAACTTTCAAAACAAGTCGCCTACGAATAATTTCCGTAAAAATTAAAGAAAGTGTAAAATGAATGATTGGTTAGTTCTATCTCGGCGAGTGTTTTTTTATTTTAGCGACCTTCTACATTGCATTGTCAATAGATTATAGTAATTTTCCTTTTGCGTTTGTTGCCGCGATTGGATTTCCGAGTTGGTTGGATTAGATAATTGAAAGGGTTTAAGGCAATTTTCTATGAGCGGTTCACACCCATTTTAGAGCAACAAAAGGATTTGGCTAAAAAGTAACGCAACCGTCCGGAGATTTTGTAAGTGAATGTTTTCACCTTTATTTTCAATCATTCATTACGGCGCTTTAAAAATACCTGGGGGGCTGTATTTCATTAGTAAACGTAAAATTAATGCATGTTGTGTTGAGGGAATTTGTCCCGAATTAAAACCTACGTAACAAATGGACTTTAGAATATTTCAAGACTGTTAGCTTAACTTTTCGATTTTAATATAGTGTGGAAAATTATTATTTTTTTTATTGTAATTGTCAAAGTGAATAACGATATGTAGTAACATTATTTAATATATAGTTTGACACAAAGCGTTTTAGTATGCAAAATTTTACGATTTTTGTACTGTCGTGGCGTAAAAGTTCCGCTCGTTTTTCATTTAATGTAATTGTTCGCATCTGAATTGAGTTAGCATTAACTGTATACCAAATCTCGCGGACATTTTTCGTCAACTAATGTTTCTTTATGTTAAGGTTACGGCGATTTTTTAATCAGATTTCTGATCTATTTACAACTTGTTGATTTACCTGTAAATATATATGTTGTGAAATGCTATTTTATTTTATAAACGTGTATAGTGCAATATTTGTTTCATTCCAACAATGTGTGTGTTATCAATTCACTAACAATACAGTGTGTGCCAAAATACTAGTGTTCGACATAATAGTTTATTTAAAATTTACAATGGGTATTTGTTTCGAGTTAAACTTAAATTTTACAAGCTTACATTTACTTTATTTAAAGCTAGTTATTTTATACCGGGTGGCCGCATTTAATACTCGTCTATTTTCGTTAATTTAAAGTAGAGCATATCATTAAGGTTTATTTGGGACGACTAAATAAGTAGTTTTCAATAGTTCATAAATAATTCCTCTTATATATACAGGGTGCACCATTTTCGGTGCCCCTTATGACGAATCTTAAATTATGAATAGTGACATGTTATATAGGGTCCTCTCCCCTCATATACAGGAGAAGTCAAAATAATTAGCGTTCGACGCTTAATGTTCTTTCTTTCAGGTCAAACTATTTCGCGGATCTGCATTACCGCAGAACGGTATCAGAAACCAATATGTTTTAGTGATTACCTGGTTTCATATATGACGTCATTGACGGCATTACAAATAACTCGGCCTAATTTTTAGTTCAATAAGTATCTAGCTGTTGAAATAAAACTAGTCTTCGTATTATATTCTAGGTTAGACATCCGAATTTCCCTAAAATGAACAAAAATATCTATGAATTTACATTGAATTTCAGAAGAAAAGATATAAAAGAGCATTAAATCTAATAGTATTTTTAATAAATAGAACACCTGCTGTTGCTCTATTGCGGTTTTTAACATCTAGCTCCGAGAATTTTGAGCTTTCTTAAAGCGATCGAAGTAAGTTGATCGAGTGGTTGTAGATTTAGGTGGAAATTCGTTGAATTCATTGTTTAACGGTAATAAAATAGTTAAACCAACCCAATGATGTAGTTATATTATCAAGGATGTATTCAATATTTGATGATTTCTACTATGGGAGGGTACTTTGTGTGATTAAGTTAACCTACGTATTTTTTACAAATTGGCGGTTTTCATTACCTATTTAATTAATATGGAATCTAGTAATAAAATGCAACAACCTTTGTTTTAAAGTAAGATGAAAATATTTCAAACCACAAATCGCTCTAGAGCGATGCTAGATACTATATTTCACATAAAAACAAATATTTCGCAGCTGAAGTAGAATAGTTTATTTATATAAAAAATCATCCAAACAACGGTCATTTATTCCGGGTGGAACGGTAATTGCATAACAATGAACAACAAAATATTAATAAGATTAATTTATGTTCCTACTGATACACAAGACACACGCAAAAAGGGTGAGGCTAACTTTATGATTTACGTACGTGTCCATAAACTAAGCTAACAATAAATTTATGTCCCAATTGAGGTGCATGTTACAAACAAAAAGATTAATGAATGCGCCTTCTGAGATTAAGGCTAACTAAAATTTTACCATTACAACCTTATTCGATCAGATGCTACTTAAGCTTAAACCTGTAAAAACGTTGATACCTTAACGTATTAGAGTAATTTAACTTGAATCTAAATTCGATTCGACACAGAAACCAGATGTCTTTGCTTTACATCTATCTGATTATTAAATCGCATTTAATTAATACGTAAATCTTAAATGTCAAACAAAGAACGAATAAACCCATTAAATTTCCAAAAAAATGTTATAATCTTTAGTTTCGTAAAATTTATAAATAACGTTACATAATTAATAAATTTAACATCAACGAAACGATTTGAAAATAATAAATATAACGAAACGAATTCGAGAACTGGATTGCCACGACAGATGGTATAAAATAAATAAGGCCCGCAAATATTGACTGGTGTTAAAACAAAGTTTTAATTAAAAGAGCATATACAACCTTGCCAAGTCTGCAAGTAAAGATTCAATTCCCCCAGGTGTCAGACAAGAAGATTTTAATCTGTTGCTCCGACGAGTTGAAATCCTTATCAAGAACAACACATCATGTTCAATTTTGGACAGCAGCCTGTCTCTCGTAATGATTGGAAGTTGTATTAACATTTACGGGTGCTCGTCGAACCAATTTGACAAAATTCAAAGAAAAGTAATGATTTTAAAATACAAGAAGTTACTTCCAAATTATTCCAGCCCCACTAACGATAATACTAAAATATCATCGTTCTTTTACCAGCGCACATATGATATTAGAACATAAATTCAAAATAATTTCGGACATCGCGATAAGGGTTGTTTTACGCATATCGTATTTTGAACACCAGAAAGCGCCACAAGTCGGGTCAGTTATTGAATATCTAGAAACCTAATTTAAGACTAATCACCAAAACAAATAAAAACACTCCCTACGAAGTTAATTATCAAACAAAATACGATTGCACGGATGAACGCGGTTAAATAAACCGCAATCCTCAATCCTACTATCTTAATCAACATAAAGAAATTTTGTGTAAACGCAACCAAGGTATATACTAAAAAAGTTTGAATCATCGAAAATTAATTTTACACACTTCTATTAAAAAGATGTTGCAATTTTTTGATTGCCATGCATGGCTAACTCACGTTGATGTTCGTCCATATGGATTAAGCCTAAGGTTTTAAAGTTTGCTTACTTGATTTGTATTTATTTCACTATATAAGTTTGTGTCGATTCAGATGCTCGTCGAATTAACACAAACGCATTTAAAATTCACATTAAATTGTCGGATTTCAACAGGTTCGTGGTATACTTGACGTTTTTATACTCCTCACTGGAAATGATCCCGCCCAGGTGGAATGACTTAACAAACAAGTAATGTTTTACTTCTACGCCATGATCAATTCATAAGACTATTGGCAGAAAAGACCTAGATAAAAGAGAAATCAGAATTATCTTGAATATTTACTACAACCAGAAAGCAATAGTATGAGTAGAACAGAAGACGGCTGAAGAAATCGCAATCGAAAGAGGCGTGAGATAAGGTTGTTGACCTTGTTTAATTTCTACTCCGAAGTCATAATAAATAGAGCACTTTTTGATCAACCCATAGGTATTAAAATAAATGGCGTTCAATAAACAATCTGAGATATGGTAATGACACGGTTCTTGTCGTAGGAACACTCGAAGATGCTATATTAGTCAACAGAATAGTAGAATTCAGTGAAGAATATGCATTATCACTAAATATAAGAAAAACCGAATTAATGTTGATATCAAGATCAACACATTCCAGATATACGCATACATGATCAACCAATTGAACGCGTAAGAAAATATAACTATCAAGGCACCGTCATCAATGAAAATAACGATAGAGTTGAAAAATCAGAATTAGGATAGAAAAAACTAAAGCCATATTCATAAAAATATGTGTTAAAATAAAAATCCGTCTTATGAGATGCTACGTACTGTCAGTTCTGTATTATGGTATGGAGAAAATTGATTTTAAAAAAATAGAAGCCCTAGAACTATGCATGTATCGCAGGATGCTAAGGATATCATGGATATAAAAAATCACGAATATTGAAGTGCTAAGTAGAATTCAAAAAGAAAAAGAGATCATATTCACAATTAAAAAACAAAAATTACAATACCTAGGGAACATTATGAGTGAAAATAGATAACGACTACTTCGAATAATTATGCAAGGAAAAATTAGGAAGAAGATGAAATTCTTGGCTAAAAAATCTATCAGAATAGTACAATTGCAGCGACAACCAATTATTCAAATCAAACGACACCTCGCAATAGCCCAAAGATTAACATTCTGGCCCCAGATCTAGGGATGTGGTTTATATCGCCCGACGTCGCTTTCCGACGATCGTGAAGGATAGGAATATATCTAGGTAAGCTTAAGCGATACACAAGACATGCATGCCTTCAATTAAATCCTTTCAGTAAAGTAACAGATTAATCTTTATGCTACAAGCCGCTTAACTGATTCGCAAATGTTATCA
>JAHWXV010631893.1:0-20943 GCA_024586415.1 Phrixothrix hirtus | reverse complement strand
ATTTAGCTTCTTGTGGAACACTGCAGAAGCTTATTTTTATAAATAAATTGAAATATTTCAAAAACGCGTAATGATGGAGAAAATTTTTTTAAACAAAGTCACCTTAAATTTAGCTCAGCAATACACATCAATAATAAAAATTACTATGTTCCATTTGAAATAAGGAAGTTCATGTCCATTTCCGGTATAATCGGAAGTACGTGAAATCTGAAAATATTTTATATCGATTCCACCTGACCTAAAATCCTTATGTGGAAAGTCTTAAATTTCAACTCCTATTAATTGTCCATTTTTTAACGAAATCTCGTCGTGGGATACCCTGTACATAGTAGATAAAGAACATAGATATAACATAAAATGTACATAAACTTAATAAAGAAAAAACTATATTGAATGTATAAAGTGCACATTAGTACTTCATTTTTAATGTTCATGAAGTGGTATGAAGCACTCCAGACATAGATCAGTTTCACATTTTCGACACATGAGATTGCTTGACCTTTTTTTTTTTGGTGCTACAATATATACAATGCCTAGAAGTTCCTTTCATAACAAGATGTTGCCCCACATTTTCTGTATACAATGTGTTTTCTGTTAATACCGCCCTGCTGTCCACTTTTTTAAATTTTCTTCTAATAGATTGTGGTGGACTTTTCCTCTTCCTATTCGAGAAATTACCTTCTGAACTTTAAATGCGAATAAGGCTTTCGTTGCATTATATATTTATAAAGAATGTATGAATTTACTATAGAACAATCTATAAAGTAGTATAACAGATTCATCCGTCATTTTTTTGATTTTCTTTCAATGGAATATATCGACAACATCTCAACATCTGGTTGAACTTATGGACACCACCCATATATGGATTAAAATTAAAAATTGCCTTCGGACAAGCAACTTCTTCTTGTATTACATTTTTGTTGGTTCTCTTTACAGTTGTAAACTCGGTTGGATTATGCATTGTGGAAACCATAACAACAGATTTTTTCCTACGATTCCTCCACTTTGCAATAGAGAAGTCACTTGATTGGATAAAGTTGGAATCTCCTATTTTCATTTCTTTATCATGCCTGATCAGATGTTTTGGATAATACTTTTTATTTACCCGGAACGTTCCACAGCAAAATGTGTCTTGTTCTGATAATTTTTGTGCCAAATTGATTATTGTAAAGAAGTTATCATAGTACAAGCAATATCCTTTGCCCAAAAAAGGTTCTGAATATGAAAAACCTGTTTTTGCAAGATGGGTTTGTTAACAGTGGATCAAAAACATGGTTCAATGACTTTGAAGTATTATTTGAAACTGTTTATGCATAATATGTCTGAGTTTTTGCCACTACTATATTCGAGAAACCAAAAATCAATTTAAACAACACGTAGAAGGTGGTTTAAGGGCACTGAATAAGGCAAAAGATTTTTGCGGAATAATTTTTATTGCCTACCTTCAATAAGGTAGAACAATAATAGGAGGAGAGTATTATTCATCATTTCTGGACCAGTTGAATGAAAAATCAAAGAAAATCGGCCACATTTGACAAGGAAAAAAATTTTGTTTCATTACCATGTACAAGTCCATTCTTCAGCTACTGCAACTGCAAAAATTCATGCCCCATATTTATCCGATTTGGGTACTTTTGACTATTTATTATTCCCAAACATGTAAAGTTGACTTATTAATAAGAAATTTTCATTCAATGAAAAAGTGATATCGCCGCATATTTTGCAGATTTTAATATACCTTATTTTACTGAAGGCATTAAACATCTTGAATATCATTGGAATAAGTGTATTGAGTTAGAGGGGGACTGCGTTAAAAAATAAAATGTTTCATTTTTACGTGACTTATTGAACTACTCTCATATATTAGAATTATCATTATTGTGACTTTATTTTATAAATGAAATAAGACACAAACAATTTTCAACCAGAAAGTTTTGATATAATTAATCAAACTGTTAACCATAAAATGTTGTTTGAAATGTTACTTCATATGCATTTCAGAACTTGATAAATTGGTACAACAGTCTGTTTTGAGCATTGAGTGTTGAATATGTAGAACATTCAGTTAGGCATCTTTGGAATGGTACATAAACTGATATCTGTAAACAATATGGAAACATTTCTCCTAGATTTGTAAAAAAAATTACCCAGTAAATTTTGTAATAATATGTAATGCGACAAAAGCAAAATTATCACACTTGGATGCACCTCATGCGCAATTTTTTGTATTTGATTTTGTAAAATTTTATTTATTATAAAGTAGACATGTGATCTAAATTAATCGTAATGTATCTTCTGTCACATGTATAATGTATCATAATGAATAATGGCAGTAAAAAATGGCATACTATGAAACAAGTAAAAGAAGTTGATTTTTGTAACACTAGCGAGATGATGTAGCCATCAAGCAAGTAGAAAAAAGAAACTCGAGCTGTTGAAATGCTTTCTTATACGAGTTGCATATGCAATTTTTCTACAAAGTTTTGAAATAAATTGCAAATTGTTTTTTAGTTATATTATTTTTGAAATACATTAATCCTAATCGTGAAATTATCCCCAATAATATTTACATACTTATCGTGTCATTATTCAATTCTTTATCAAATGACAATAAGGGGTTGTCCGAAAAGTAAAGTATCACTTTTAAATTTGATTTTTTTATTGCAACAAACTTTAACATTTAATGGAATAGTTTAGCATTACAGTATTACAGAATAAGCAATATAAAATCGCCTCATTTTTACCCTTCATTATTAAACTATTCGTCCTCATTAATTGTTATATTTACATAATATATTTATACACTTTGTTATATTGTAATGTTATACTACATACTTATGTATTTTATGCTTGTTGTTACTATCTTTTTGTATATTCCATGCCATTGGTAAATGAATAAATATTCTATTCTTCTTCTTATTCTTTATATTAATGGGTTTGATGCAATGTATGTTTCATCATCAATGATCAGGATTTTTCTGGTACACTTTATAAATTTTTCTTAATTCACTTTTAGCTTGCCTTTCTTGATCGTGTTTGTATTTTGGTGCAGATAATTTTAGTCTTTTTTTGTTTGCCAGCTTATGTACTTTAATATCACGAAGTGTAGATTTACCAATACTAGTCTTAAAGACGGTTTATTTTTAAAACATTCTTTGATTCTATTCTGATTTAACAATGATGATATTTGGGCTGGGCGACCTGGTATTTTCTTGTAACTTTCTTCTCCCGTTTTTTCAAACCTTTTTAATATCTTAGTAATCACATCGTTTTGTCAAACTTAGCTTAATTTTTATAAAACAGAATAACACGTTTTGCAAATATTTCATGTTCTATACACACTTTATGTTTACAGAATAAAATGCCAGAAACTAATCATTTGTTGTTTTCATAGCCAGCTATCTGGGAAATTGTTGGGATTAGTTTTGTATTATTTATGCAAAGCCTTTGTTTTTTACTTATTAAAATAAAAGTAATGCTTTACTTTCCGCATAACCCCTTACTTGAATGTCAATCAATTTTCCATCCTTGTAGCCTGGGCAAAATGGGATTTTAACCACACAGATCGATATTAAAATGATTCGATTCAATTTTAGCGAGTAGAAAAATATTTTACTATAGTTTTTGAAGTTTAAGACAATTTAAAATTTCAATAAAATATCTATAGAATTGCTTTTGACAATATACAAGGTGTTTGTTTTGTTTTTGCATGGGTTTTCTATAGCATACACATCAAAACACATTTATTACTTATAATTTAGATTATTATTTTTTTATTATACACTTATGCCATTTTCTGTGCTTGATATTTGATATGTGCAATATTTTGAAAATGCTTTTATTTTCTCAGTTTTTTTATAAATAAAAAATGTAGAATATTGCATTTATTTGTATCACTTAAATTTAAGACAAGTAACATGTTATGAGTACATTATTTCTTTGTGTGTAACAAATTTTGAAACTTTTTGCAAAAAATTGCTTATTACAAATAGATACACTAATGTTTGTGTTTTTGTTTTTGAATTCAAAAGTGCACTGTTTTATTGCCGACGCTTTTTAAAATATCGTTAAAGATAGATTGATTCGACTAAACTAAATAAAATTGGTAAAATAATACAAATCTTTCAGGATTGTTATATTTGAAAAAAGAAGAAACAGTGTCTTTGAAACTTAATTTGATTTATTTCCTAATAAGGTCGTCCTGTCTTATTTATAAAATACACTTTAATGCCCAGTTGTGTATAAATTTTGTTTGTATCACCAGTGTAATAAGTGTTTTAGTCCTTGATGAGTAATAACCCTTGACTAATGCCTTGGGATATTATCTATTATCTTCTCAGGATATAAACACTTTGCACCTTTGATTCATAATTAACTATTAATTTTTATAGTTTAGTAATTGCAAAGGTGATTCATAAAGTAGTACCATTTTAGAACTAAAAGACAAATAATTTTATATGTATTTACTGTTATTTTTGATGTACAAAACCTTTTTGTTTCTTCATCACATATCTCTGCTGCTAATTCATTCAGAAATACAGTGATCAAGTGTGTTTCATGTAAGAAGTTGCCAAGGCCGTACATTCAGAACACACCAACTTAATATCATCAGTCTTCTCAAGTAACAATTTAACTTAAATAAAATTAAATTTGAGCTGTGCCTTAAATAAATCTTTTAGTCTCTATAACCTCATCAAGTGATGTTAAGCAATATTTAACGTTTTATAAGATGTGCAATATAAAATTTGTAACATTTAAAATAATGTGTAAATAATTTAAAATTACACCCTTAAAAAGTTAAAAAATTAAGATGCAAGTGAAACATACTGAATGTAGGACCTTATCCACTTCTTATGAGAAACAGACTTCACTTCTTTCAGCATATTGTCCTCATCTGCAAAGTGTGTTCATTTCAAAAGAACTTTAGTTTTGAGTGGTCAGGTCTGAACTATAGCCTCAAATTCCAACTTGAAACTTTGAATTATTGTTTTTACAGCAGGTTGGACCAACCATTGTTATTCTGTGATTTTGAATCGCTTATAGGTGATTACAAGCTGAAGGGAGCAGTCATTATATTTCTAAATAGACTGGCATTAACAATATACAAAATGTAAAACCTTTTTACACATATGGTAAGTACGCAACTGTCAACATGTGGAAAAGTAACATAAACTATGCTCAGATACATTTTTTAAAGTTTTAATATTTATTTTTCAGCTATATGTATTTAGTTTTTCTGAAGAATTATTTCAAACAGTTTTAGACAGAATACACCATCCATGCAAGTAGCTAATTGTATTTTAGAACAGTGAAACCTGTTTAGGCAACCATCAGTGGTTTTTAAGAAAATAATCTTTTAGGGAGGTTGGTGTCTCTTTAATCAGTCTTTGTGACAATTTTCACTAAGATGCATTGAAAAAGTACATTTTCACTAAAATATATGTTTTTAATGGTAATATAATTTTTGCTTTTATTATCAATATTGAATCACTCCAAAATTCCCACAGCAAATTAATAAATATTTAACAGGAACTAAGATTGAAGTTTTGAATAATTTGTCCTTGACCACTTATCGTAACAAAGGGATTGTTTTCTAGAAAATCCTTATTGAAAAGGTTATTTATAAATTTTTTATATTAAACTTCTAACTTATGAATCTATTTTTAAAAATTAACAATCCTATTTGTATACCTTTTTAAAAAAATGTTTATATTCAATTCAAGTTATTTTAACAGGGCGAAACATGATAATGCCAATAATATGGAACTTACAGGAATACATGATGGACTAAGGAGAGGGCATGGCTCAAAGGTACATAAAAATTAATTCTTAGGTAGGTTCTTGTGCATTGATGTCGAAAGGCAAAGGTAAATAATCAAAAATCAAGAGGGCACTGTTCCATCTGATGATGATTAATAGATAACTATGCAAAACTTTAAGTTGGAGGTCAGAGTTCAGAATCACTTGGAATATCGGAATACCTATAGAAGCTTATTCAGTTGTGCCGCTCTTTACTGTGCAATTAATTACTGAATTTTTAGATTACAAAAATGTCATATATGATAACTGCAAATCAATGTAACTTATAAAACCAACAGTCATAAACAAAACATAAATAAAGTAAAGGTTGGTATAATGTGATCAAATCAATTTAAAAAATAAATATTAAAATTAATTCAATTGCGGATACAGTGATTTAAAATTGAATACTAATTCACTTAGTGAGTCCAAATTTAAAACTGCAAAGGTTAATTACAATTATTAAAAATATGTAATTGTTAAAAAAATTCGTTTATTATTTAAAAACTATAGGACACTTTTATGCAGTTGTATTTATAAACATATGTATGTTAATTATTCTACTACTTAATGAATAAAATTATTTGTAAACAGACTATGCGTAGTTCTAAAAATTTAGTGATAGCAAAAAAAAGATGTTTATTGGATTTATGTTGTTGGTGGAATTTTCACTATATTTCCATTTGGTCAATTAGCAACCCAAATTGTTCAATTAAAAGGTGAAATAAAGAAAGGAACTTTTAGGGAAGACCAACAGACATCAAATAGGGATAATGTATGAAGGTTCTGTAACTAAAGATTATCTTCTGGTGGGTAATAATTAGCCCATATGATCTTCCACTATATGATAATTAAATTAAACACTGTGATTTAGAATAAAAAAATGATAAAAGAAGAGCTGCCTAATTTACGCTTCTATTTAGTATTCTATTCCATCATGGAACCTATGTTGCTAATTATAATTAAGCTTCTGTCTAGACTTAATACATGCTGTTATAACCTAAGCTAAATTTTAATACACGGGAGAAAACTAATTACAGCATTAGATGGTGTTGTCAAATTGCTTGCAGAAAACAAGGTAATGAGTTTTGATAATTGTTTAAATTGATGACAAACAAATAGTCGAGAACAGTCCGATCGTTCCAAAGTATATATGACAAATCTTCAACCAAAGTGTCATAATTCATAGGACTTTATTTACAAGATCCAAACATTTAAAAGTGCACATGATTTTTGAACTAATTAAATACATTCTATTTAAAATGTAGCAGGCTTTTCTTATTAACTTAAAATATTTTTGGAATTCTTGACTCCTGCTCCATTGTATCCACGTACCGATATTTTTAGGTATACGTGAATATACCATTGTATCCACATATGGATATTTTCTTACTAAATATTTCTATGAATGCAAATAAAAAATAAATTTTTACACATGGTACAAGAGTTAACGTTCAATGAATTAGTATGGTCAGTTATAAGTTGTGTTAGATGGAGTAGTAAAAATAAGTATTTATTGGGTGAATTAAAATGAATCAACCAAAATATTCAAATTTACATGCAACAGTTGATTTTGCAAGAGAAATTGGTAAAAAAAGGGCCTTGCAAAAGGTGTGTGTTATATGTGAGAGACATGATTTAAGAAAATTAACATAAAAAAATTTACGTTTATTTTGAAAACGATAATTGTAACGGACACCCATCCAAGTTACTGGCCAAGCAAAACCCTGCTTAACTTCAGAGATTGTTCCTGATAACTCACTTCAACGCATTTTTTCAGGAAAAACTCTAAGTTCACAGAAAAGGATGTCAAAGACATAGGAACCATAGCAAGTTTAAAAAAAATTGTTAAAAAAGTTTTCGAGAAAATCGCAAGAATAAAGTGGTACTTCCGGTCATTAGATTTTAACTAAATTCTAGAAGTCTTATGTGCAGAAGATAAAAAACTTAAATATACAATTCAAAAAAGTTGTTGGAGCTCATTTCGAGAAAATCTTGAAAAGCAAAAAATAACGAGTAAAGTGGCACTTCCGGTCATTAGATCTTGACTAAATTCTGGACATCTCATGTGTAGAAGATAGAAAACTGAAATACAAAAATCGTTTGAGCCGAATTTGAGAAAATCTCGAAAAGCCAAAAAATGACAAGAGTAAAGTGGCACTTCCGGTTTATGGATTCTAATGAATTTATTGCAGTCACATTCGGGAATGGATATAAACTTAAATATAAAATTTTGTTTATCTACGATTTTTCGTTGTCGAGATATCCTGTTTACACATACACACACAGACAGATCAATTTTTAAAAACATGATTTTCGGACTCAGGGAACCCCAAAACGTGTATTTTCAGTAAAATTTCGACATCGCAAATTTTGAACGAAAACTACTTTCTCTATACTATATTTCATATAGGTAAGAGAAAGTAAAAATGTGCCTTGGTTGTACTGATAAACCTGAACTATGTTCATTAGAACACTTTCAGAAATATCCTAGGAAGTAATTTTTGTCTTTGTCTGTGTGGGATTTATATTTTCTTTGCGTTTATGTAATAAATTTCTTTGCACAGCTTTGTTTTTCTTCTATGGACACTATACATCACAGTTATGATGTTAGAAATTCATAACAATATTGTGAAAAGTATGATATTAGTTATTGTATCCGTTAGTGGATACTCTGGTAAATTTCAAATATCCAATAGTGGATATTTTAGAATATCAATATATCCAGATGTGGATATTCTGATTTTTCAATAAAAAATGGCTTTTTATCAATTATTCTTTCAAGAACTAAATTGACATGACCTATCTCTATTAAATAGTTATAAATTAAAAATTAAATTGAAAAGTTAAAAACATGATGATCTTGGTATGTCACTCTATACCCAACGTTAGATAGTCTGGAGTGGAAGGGGTTAATTCTATAAAAGGTTAATATCCAAAAGTTTTGAATCTCAATTAAATTTAAATAATAATTGGACATTATCCATATATGTCATCATATACTAGAAAGTGCCTTCAAATAATTACTATTATAAATAGTCAATTTTCAAGCACTCTTACATTATGTATGTATTGTTATAAAAATTACAAGTTATAAATTAATAAAATGAATCAAATAATGTACACACACGCCTGGCCTACATTTTTTGTTTTCTTTTGTTATTAACTCAGATTATTCTTAAAAAGATTGACAAAATTTGGAACTTAAAAAGATCAACTATAACTTATGCTTAGTTGATACAAAAATTCTAATCTATTTAAGTAATATTTTAGTATAAAATGTACTTTTAATGATAATCACGGTTACAGGAAAATGTATCTTATACAGGTGGTCTTTTTAACAGGTTTCATTGTATTTTAAACATGCTTTTAATTCTCAAAACATATTAGTTTAAAATCATGGAACAATATTATTTATTTATCTACACATTTTTTGATAACTAAAGGTTGTCTATATATAGAAAGCAATATTTTAAAAATGTATCTGAAGTTCAAATGCATCTTGAGCACCGATGAGTCCTTACACTGAAAAATACACTAATTTATGGGTAAATTGTAGTTTTCTAAAATGTGTAATCAAATATATATATAATCATAAAATGAAATTCAAATTTTCCCTTTACTTTTAACCCTATTTAACAAAATTATTAAATTGATGTATTATGTTGATCAGTTTGATTTTAATCATTTTTGGTAATTGTTTTAGAAATAATTGACTTTTTCTAACTCTTGCATGATGAGATATATGTTTTGGGTGATGATTGTTCTTATGTTTGTACTTCTAATATGCATTATACTTTTTTTTATTAAAAAAGATTAAACAATTTTTATATAGCAAAATTTTGTTACACACAAATTATGTTATGAATTAATATAAATACTAACACTTTACTTGTTGCATATTTCCAATTGTTTGTTAGTTTGTTTTACCTACCCGAATCCTGTTAATCCTCATTTTTGTTTGTTCTGTTATTTTGTACATGTTGTAATTTGTTTTCTTGTTTTCTTTTCCCAATTTTTGTATTTGGCACCTTATTTTCGCTCCTTGTACCTCTACCAATGCGCACACAGCCAAGGGTCGCACGAATATAGAGCTGCGTGAGCAATTCATCCTGGCAGATGGAGTATCTCAATCGATGACTGCATTCAAGCCTAAAACGTCATCTTCAACACCTGGCTCGGGCTCCTCTGCTAATTCACTGCGCACTTCTAATACTGGGCCCATCACGAAGGTATTATATGCACACATCATTACAAACCTTTTTCATATGGAAAGCTATTTTAATTTGATGGACATTTCAAGTTTTTTATTTCATATTTGTATACGGTTTTGTTAGGTGGTGTCGAGCGAAAATTAAATTGCCAAATATTTTTTTAAAATGACAAAGGTATCATATCACGGGGCTTGGGAAATTTGGTTGCGGTGAATGTTGAAGTACACGCTCAAATTAGAATAGTTTTTCATAACATTTCTTTCAGTTGGGAACCGTTTACTTATATGATCATGGTTTGCTACTTGTTGCATTTTTCTTTATACAGAGTCTTTTTATTATTATTAATACTTTAACGTCTAAGCATGATGTCTGAAGTCTTAATTATATATTTTACAGTATACTATGATAGTTTAGTTGACTAAGGTTGTTAGTTATTTAAAAATAAATAAAATTTAGGCGTTAATGTGCATTATACTTTGCATTGCAGTAAAATAAATTGAATAAATGCTCTGTATGAAGGTATTGGCTTTTATATGCACACAACACGTAAGTCAGGCATGTATTTTATGTTTTATTTTAGTGGTAGTTTTATATGTGGTGTTACATTTGAATCCATAGAAGTATTGGAAGGTAAACGATTTGACATGGGTACGTATGTGTTAAAAATAACCTCAGGAGAGCAGACTGACATTTGTGTTACTGTTTCTTATTCTTTACTTCCATCTTGTTATTGTTAATCTATATAAACAACTTCTAGTAAACCACTAGGATTGAAATTTATCCCATCATTTCCTATATAATTGTATTTTGACCAGTATTTGGACGAAACACAATTAATAGTCAGGGTTTTTTAAAATTACACAAATTTATGTTAACATTTCAATGCACATTTGCATTTTACACTTAGTAGGCTTATTATAGCTATTTTCCCGTTCTTTTCACTTGTTTAAAAAGTAAAATATCACATTAGTGTACAAAAGACTTTTCTTTATATTTCTTGCATTCTAAATTTTGCTATGATTTTGGCATATTATCTTTAGCTGAAGAGCACTTGGCCGAGTTGATGCCTATATTTGAACAGCTACGTGCAAAAGGAGAGGTTGGCAACGCATATCCAAT
The DNA here is from genome assembly GCA_024586415.1 of Phrixothrix hirtus. Classification (NCBI taxonomy): domain Eukaryota; kingdom Metazoa; phylum Arthropoda; class Insecta; order Coleoptera; family Phengodidae; genus Phrixothrix; species Phrixothrix hirtus. The sequence continues at coordinate 9,808 of JAHWXV010631893.1, read as the reverse complement.
GCATGTGGGTTCCACTTCAGGTCCCACTGTGCACATGACACATGCCAATCCAAATACTTGTCACTGGGTAATAACACTATTTTCTATTTTCTATAGTACACTTGGTGTGGCGTTTTGTTATTGTGTTTGTTATAGTTATAGCATTTATATTAATCGCTTTGCAGTATTTTATTAATACAGAAATATAAAATAATGTAGTAATATATGAGAATTATGCAACTTAAAAAATATTTATGGATTATTAAATTTGTTTTTGAAACGATCTTTCTGAAAGTTATTGTCAAAATATAATACAAAAAATTATAAAATATTGTGAAATGGTTATTAACTTGATGTGTTATAATTTTGCATGCGAATGAATGTTCCCTTCCAATTTTCCTAGGCAAATTTGGTTTTATTATATATAATTGGCAGTTAGACTCACTCAATCATCTTCATTAATTGAATTTTCCAAATTTATGTTTTTGAAAAATTCAAGTGATTATAAAAACCCCTGAATGAATGTTGTACCATAAAAATACTTGATGAAGTTTTATACCAAGTATTTCTGTGATACTATTTTGTTGCTTGATGCAGTTGCTGTAATTGGACCTGTGACAGATCATCATAAACTTTTGTATCTTTCGCAAGTACCGATGGTAGGTATCATGTTAAGGTAATGTATAGTTTAAAACACTTTTTAAATTGAATAGCAATTGTTTATTTGAATATACGTTGTTTTTTGTTTATGAAATTTTCACGTTTTGTACAACTTGATATAAAAGATGGAACTTATAATTAGTATAATGGTTTAGAACAAATCAAATTAGTATAAGTAATTAAAATGTATGGTTTTGGATTATTTAAATTATAGTGAAATAAGAATTTTTTTAAGTTACATTAAAATGAGTTATCTACATAATTAAAATGTAAAGGCACAAATTCACTATAATTTAAAATTATTTAAAAACACCAACCATTCCTTGATGTTATTTAAGGTAAGAAAGCAAAGGTAAGATTAAAAGTATTTTTGTAAGTTGTCTTCACTGAACGATTTGATTACTGCAACATTAATAAATATAGAATGAGTAAATCAGTTTGATAACCTTTTAATATTTAATCTAAATCAATGAACTCAATTGTATCTTAAAATTACTTTTTGCACTACCGAGCTGTTTTTTATACATTTACTAGATATGTTGATTGTCACATTTCGATATATTTCCTAAACTTGTATCATAATATATTTTAACAGTAAAGAAAATTTAATGCAAAGTTCCTATTTTTAAAGAATAATAAGTAATTGAACTAAAACAACTTTACTATCGAGAAGAACTGTACGTTGCAAGATAATTTATGGGTGTTAAAAGTAAATGTACTGACTGTTTATTAAAAGATGAGCCTGCTCATCAATGCCCACTATATGGTTTAAGTATAAATTATTTCTAGTCAACTCGGCAACTATAACTTGGCAGTTGATGTTTGAATAACATGTGATATTTGTAACAAATAACGTCAAAAATTAAAGTATTTCTTAATGCAAATGTATACAACACTGCCAATTATTTCAATGTTTTTGAAGTTTCTTCAAAATTTTAAAATATTGAATTTGTAAAGAATATACAATAACCTGGAAGATCACAATACGCAGTTAACCCATTGAATTTTTGTTCTTTGAGGATTGTTTAAAATTGTAAAATAAAGAGATTAAAAATGTATACATCAATCTTTACTACACAGTTTTGTTGTTTGCACAACTTCAAGTTCTTAAATTTAAAAACATTGCATGTGTATAAAATTTAATATTTTAAATAATCTAATTTTGCATCAGTCTTAAAACTCTCAAATTAACGTCAAGAACAAAATTGAATAAAAGTATAAGAACCTCTTAAGAACATTTCATACCGCAAGTTATAGCAAATGATAAATGAATACTGTTTCCTTTGTATCATTTATGAGAATGTACAGAATAGTGCCATCAATTTAAAAATTTATTTTATGTATACATATATTTTTAAAAATCATAAATACAGCACTGCAATAAATAGTACATTAAAAAACAAGTTTCATAAGACATGTTTAATCACGCGAGTTCAAGTTTAGAAAACAAGCCTTGTAGAGGCAAGTTTTATAACAACTAAGTATAATAAAATGTCTTATGAAACAAGTTTTTTATATTTTATCTATTTGCATCATATATATAGCTTAAAATTTATGAAAAACCGCATCATTTTAACATGTTATATTATGTTAATATGTTAGGCTTTCATTATTTTTATTTGTTTATATCTTTATTATTACAATACAGACTCCTTAATCTGAACTAATTAAACCACAGGTTTATAGAGACAAATTCGGATTGCCGATATTTTCGGATTACTAGATAGTGAATACATATTCGGTTTTATGTATTATTGAGAAGTAAAAAAACTAATAATTAAACAAAAGAAATTATCTTGAAAGATATTTATTTAAAATAAAAAACAAAAACATTAAAAAATACATGAATTAAAATGTACAATTTCAATGATTAAAAAAAGAATCGGTGATACGTGTTTATTTTTTGGTATCAATTTTTTTTTTAATGTGTTCCTGCCACAGTGTACGGAGCAATGTTACTTATTGATGAGCTAAATTATTTTCTGTTGGCATTTCTTCATCACTTTCTTGATTATCAACATCCTCGTCATTTTCTGTATCAAAAGCAACTTCACCAATTATTTCTTCTTCAGTGAGAAATGCTCATCTTCATTTTCCCCTTACACTAATTTCTGTACATCTTGGTCTGACACAGTTTTGCCAATTTTCGCAAACATTTCCTTGATTTCAGCTGGCTCATTAGTTTGAATTTTATTAGGTAGAAGGAATGTGTTTAAAGGTAAATCACCTTCATCATCAAAGTCTTCTTTAGTCTGGTCATTGTTCATAGTTAAATCAACATCTTTTTGTTTAATAGTTAAGTTAGGACAAATATCTTTCCAGGATCTTTACAACAGCAGTTGTTACTTTTTGCTAGGCTTTGTCGAGAAAAAATACCACATCCTTTAAATTTATTGTCTTTAAGATTTGTGCAGTATCATCATCAGATTCAATAATTTCTTGCAAAAATCAAGTTTAATAGCTTGAATTACATGTTGGTCCATAGGCTGCAGAATCGATGTATAATTTGGTGGAAGACACATGACGAAAATTTGTTTACCATCATTCTTTAATTCTAAAGAATTGAGATGGTTAGGAGCATTATCCAAAAGTAACACAGCTTTCTTAGGTAATCCCAATTCCTTCATATTGTTTTCTACTGACTATGCAAAGTGAAAAAACAGTTTTTAAACAAATCCTTTGTCACCTAAGCTTTTTTGCTCAGAAGTCAGTCTCAATCTCTCGATTGTTTTTGAGAATTTAAATATAAATGCTTCTACTACAGTAAAATCACTAGACAGTTTTACTTCTAAGACAATTAATTGGCGAATTCCATATCCCCTTTTAAATTTCTGCTACCACACACCACTAGCGTTAAAAGTCCCTAAAAACTAGCTTTTTCACATAGTATGTTTGCAGAAATCAGGGGTATCTCAAGTATGCTGTTTTAAAAACGAGGTATAAAGGATACTTTCCATATTAATATGTTCATATGTTTCATTTTCCGGGTCCATTTTTAGAAATAGAAGCAACAAAATAAAAAATGTTCTCCTTACTTTTCTTAATATCTGTAATAGTAGATTTTGCAACATTATAAATTTTAGATAATTTAGATACTGGTTCATCACCATCTAATTAATTTAGAATCTCTGTTTTCTCTAATAGGGTTAATGTGTAATGTTTACTTCTTTGCGACATGTTTGCATGGTAGTAATATTCCAATTAAGAACAGTAATCAAGAAATATTCCAGCTTAAAAAGGGGTTTCCCCAAAACGGCCAGGGAATTACCCATAGAAGGCTAATCACACATTCTTTCTAGCACTTTGCCTGAGTTATACCGTCTTGTTCAGGTCATTAATTTGGGCCTCGTTAGTTGGGATTACTACATGTTCGGATTAAGATGAGTTTGGATTAAAGAGTCTTTATTGTATTCATGGCTGATGTAACTTGATATGTAAATATTTAAATAAACTGATTATTATAATTGATTTAGGGAATTTTGCGATAATTGGTAACATTAACATTTTGACATTTGAAATGAAAGTTTTGTCAATTTTTTATTGAATGTTGGAGTTTAATAAGGTTTTGATAATGTTACCAACTTTCCAAAATAATACATTCCATGTTAACGAATAGAAGACAATTTTTTGTAATAAATATTAAACACAATTTTGCTAAGAATCGACATGCTTATACTTGTGTAGGCAGAAGCATGCAATGCAATTGTCAATATCGCCTAGCTCAACTGTTATGGACTACAGTGATTCATTCTTAAACTAAATACGATAAATAAGAATCATTATTTGTTGCTATATCAAATCTGATTTGCCCATTTTTGTGTTTATTTAAGGATTCTAGTGTGATTGCTTGAAAACAAAACATTTTTGTTTGTATTTTTCACCTAAGAGCAACGTTGGCTTTAATTTTTAAAATATTCATTGGCAGTTCTAACTTTTATTTAAAAGAGTGGCAATTATTAATTAATTTACAACTTAGAAAAATGCGTATTATACGAATGCTTAAAATTTATTTTTCAATTTTTTTCATATTACAAATATTTATTGACCTATTAATATTTAGGTACGAGAACGTTCTGTAAGATCTGTACCAATGAGTTCAGGAGGTGCTACAAGAGCATCTAAATCATCATTGGGAACTCCAGAATCACTTTCAGACACAGAAGGGCCATCACTTCGTACACCTCGGAAACCTTCTTATAAATCTACTCTTACTCCTGGAGGATCTAGGCCTAGCTCCCGTCCTGCTTCACGAACTGGAAGTCGGCCTAGCAGTAAACCGCCTTCAAGGCATGGTTCTAATTTATCTCTTGATAGCACAGGTAATAACTCCAAAAATTATTTTATAAGATTTGTAAGTAAAAATATTTGTAGACGATGGAACACCATCACGAATTCCTACCCGACGCACTCCGATATCAAGTCGTAATACCTTGACCACTCCTACAATATCATCGTCTGCTAAAAAATTAACTGCACCTAATGGCCTATCATCATCAAGACCAAGAACACCTACGGGTTTAATTTCACCTGCTAGTCCTTCTGGAAGGTATAGAAAACTGTAGATTTTATAATTTCTTAAGCAGCGGTTCTCAAATTTTTCCATAACGTAATGGTTAGTTTGAGAACCTTTTTTTTAAGTTTAATATTATAAAAGCAACACTCAAATAATACTATAAATTCTTCTAATTTATACTTATAACTGCATTGCATTTAATTGTAATAAATCGTAAATGGTAGAAAGTTTATGTAGCAGCATAATAATTTATTAATTTCTAACATATTTAGATCATCCGGCATACCCAGAGCATCAAGCATACCAACATTAACCACTTCCACATCAAGGTAATTAACACAAATTGGTTTAGGGCTATTTTATCATTTTATTATAAAAAGGGGTTTTAAAAATTGCATAGTTCAGAATTAGTAAAATTGAGATATTCATGAAATTAACTTTTTAATTGTTATTCGTCAATAACCTAAAGCTAGATCTGTAATAACTATGGCAACATCTGTATCAGTATCACAAAAGCTTAACATGGACTCTGATTACAGCAATTGTCAAGATGTCTTTAAACCTTAATTTTGGTAAGAATTTCAAATTCAAAATTTCAACATACCAATACTGTACTGAATACTAATCAGAAAGTAGAATAATTATTATTTTTTGAATAATAAACATTAAAAATATACATAATTATTGAAATGGAAAAATTATGCATTACAAAAATTAAAGGGTTACAAATTTAATAGTTGGGGAAAGACTCTGTCAATTGATTTACAAATCATGTTTCTAATCATTACAGACGTTACCAATATTATAAATCTAGCTTAACATGTAATTGGAAAATAGATGCTCATCATAAATGGTAATTATTTTTGGTTGCTGGTAAAGTTAGAATTCAGTATGTGTTAATTTTGTTAATGAACAAAATTGCAAGTCATTCTAGTGTTATTAGTTGTTAGATATTAAAAAGTTAGTTTCAAATAAAATAAGTGAATCAACACATTCATGTTTAATTTTTTAAATAATTTGTTTAACTGATTTTATGATCAAGGTAAGATTCTGGAGTAAGTGATTACAATATACCCAACTCTTTCTTTATACCTTAAATACATTTGATAAAAACTGTCTACAAACATTGTTGCTCGCTTGTGATTTTGATTTTGTAAGTGCCTTATATAATTCTTGATATTTATCTGTATGTACAAATCTACGACTCTTGTTGGAATTTTAAACAACATTTTATGTTAAAACCAGTTTTAAAAGTATTTGCTACAAATAATTCATGCAAAAACAAGAATTGTGAAAATTATAAAAGAAATTGTTGGGTTACATTTTTGCATAGTTTGGGATTTTACTTTTACTTGTGTTAAATATATTAAACGTAATAAAAAAGCAGACAGATGAACATTTTATTTAAAAATTTACCGAAAATTTGAATGTGTTCACTAAAGGCAACTGGGTAAATATTGATTATAATTTTTTGGTATGGGGTAGGTCTCGCATCCCTGTATATGTGGGATCAAATGGAGGTGATACTGACCTAGAATCACCTTCAACTTCCAGTTCGTGTTCTGTCTCTTTGTCTTCTGGGTAAATTAATGCTTTGCATGTTCTGTTGTGTGCTCTGCACAAATAATGCTTTTTCAGTAATGTCCCTGTTGAATTTTCTCTCTATACTAATTACTAACATCTTTTTGTTTTCTTTCTCACTAACCAGTTCCAAATCTTTGGGAAGTAAATCCAGGATACCTGTCACTAATAGGTAACGCAGATTGATGTTTGCTTTGTAGTTACCCTTTTCATTAAAATGAAAATGTGGTGGGTAGAACGTGTACTTTCATTTTACGCTTTTTTGTTTTTTTTAATAAACATTTTATTCACGGTGGTTAATCATTTTGGTGTATCACTGAATTGCACTTTTAAGTTACTATGTAAATCGTAATCAGACTTGGCTTTTATTATGAATTAATTTTATTAGTTTTAAAATTACTTTTAATCATTAGATGCCACCTTAATATTTTATATTTTGAATAATTTAACTGTACTTAACACTTTAATGTCAAAGCTCTATAATATATTTCAATAAAATAATCAGGTAGAACATTAGGATAAAAGATAGAATTAGCATTTTAAAGTGACGACTTGGCAGTGAAAGTTTAGTGTGAATTAAATTGACAAAAGGTTTCCTTCAAAACTCTTTTTTCTTCACCCTGATTGAGAGATTATGCAAAAAACAAACAAACTCGAATCTGAAATATGTTCAGAGTACCCAGGAATTAATTTTGGAAGATATTAAAAATTCATTTAAAGTTTTAAAAACATTTTATTTATTATTATATTTTAAAAATTGGAGAATGGTATAGTTCTTCTAAAATTGTATATCGTAATTAAAGCTACAAATCCCTGAAACATCTCACAATAACAATCTTTATTTAAGATAAGAGTTATGCCATAACTATTTTCAAACATGCGGCATCAGTAATTTTTTCCATAAATTACACACTATACCATCACCTTTCATGTTTTTACCTTGGATTTTTTGTTTGTTAATGACAACAGAAAGATCACAAAAGGAAATATTAATCGGATTGTTTTCAAAAGCCAAAGAATGTTTGATTATGAAATCATTTGTATTTGATGCATGCACTAATTGTATCTACTGAATAAAACCTTAAAGCTATCTTCAGAATTGTGTGTGCAATGACAATATGGTTTTTGATTTATGACTGAAGACGTTTCCCTTCAGACGCTCACTTAATATTGAATTGATTACAAAACCTTCATATTGCAATCATGAATCATTAGCCTTAAAATACAGCTCAATAAAGAATGTTTGTCTGATCAACTTGCCAGTAATCTATATCTGCATATTACAAAATGCCAATGTACTGATTCCGTTACTTGACTGGCCTACTTGCTTATTAATGGTATAAAATATGTATGTATAATAATGGTATATACAAAAAATTTCAAACAAATAGTATAACATTCAAATTTCACTATAAAAAAGTCAAGAAACACAAACTGCCGCTGAGTATATAAAATAATAGCGCCTAATACGATGCATGTGAATAATGTTGAATCAACTACAAGGAATAAATAAATCTTTAACATAAGTCTGGATTCATTTCAAACTGGTTAAATAAATCATTAATTTTATTTTTGGTCAATAAAGTACCAATCGAAACATACGAAAATTGATTGTGTTATTTGTCACCAATATCTTGGGAAATTATTTTGTAAAAGCTTTTCATTAATTTTATTCAAAATTTAGTATACTTCCAAGTACACAAAATTTCTTTTGTTAATTGTTGTTTGCACTGTCTTACAAATTTATATGATATTTGTTCATGGTTACTCTAATGCCATAGATGGAGTTAATGAGTATCGACATCATTTTCCAAATAGAAAAGTGTCAAAGAAGTGTTTCAAAGAATTTTTCTGGTACTCATGAGACTGCATACTTTGGATAGGGAAAGTGGTCGTAACCCTGAAGTTGAAGAAAACATTCTTCATTTAACAGAAGAGAACCTGAGCATAAAGTACATGATGTATTGCAATTGAAAAAATTGAAAAAACAGTTGGAGAATAATCAGTCTAAAGTCTTCAACCAGGTGATTCTGACTTAAGTTTGTAATTTTGTCAGTGACTTAGTCAAAATTGAAGATTGTCCAAATTTTGTTTAGCAATGAAACTCAATTCACATTAATAATTTCCATAATGAGTGTTGATGATCAAATGAAAATCCACAAATTACAATTGAGAAATGTTACAAACATCATTTTAGTATTAATGTGTTGATGTGACATGATTAATGGTCACTTATTTGTCTTAGATGAGCTGGAGAATGATATGTCAGATTCTGTTGGCATTCTGTACCTAATGTACAAAATCTTTTATAAATTTGCAGCCGTTTGTTTTTGGACAACAAAAAAATTAAATAAGCTTCCTGTCGGATTAAAAACACGATAGATGCATTTTCCACGTCTTTGTCGATCAGAAATCTAATAATTACAGTAAAGGTAACAGAGAAATGAAATTTTCACGTCTGATAGAGTTCAGCGACATTTATAATTGATACGGATTCGTCGCGTAGTTGGTGTGAAAATCTGTCGTGTGTGTTGGCTCTTTATCTGAAGCATTCAGGTGTGAGTTTCAGGACTCCGCATAATTTAGTGTGACAGAAGACCAGACCTAAGAGATGGAATAACGGATCTCTGGGGATTGACCTGCTCGTGCCACCCTGGAAGCTGCTTTTTGAACGTATTATGTTCTTCTACAGACACAGGAAGCAATAAATCAATCACGATGGATGATTTTGGTGTTTGGAAATCTAACAACTGGTAATTTGACGAAACAAACTAAGGTACCCTTTTTTTTTATTGTCTTTGACTTCTTTATTGTCGGCCTGTGAAAGGCGTAAGCAAAGTGTCAACGCGTATCAGCAAGAAGTCAATTTATGCCCCTCGTAAAGGCCAGCTTAAACCATCCCGTGCGAAGGGAGCTCGTTACTACATACCTTCTGTTTAGATCGTGGACGCATACTTGCATTAACTGTATCTCAGTACATATTGCTGTGTCCACTTTTGCCAATTAAGGGATATTTACCTAAATTATAAAATACCTGAGCGATTGCTTAGCTAAAATACAAAATTATATCAAAGG
>JAHWXV010631864.1:0-20880 GCA_024586415.1 Phrixothrix hirtus | reverse complement strand
ATAGAAAATACTAAACCTAAATGTGAAATTTCCCTTTTCTGTGACTTTTAGTTTTTAAGTTATTTTATTCACACATGTTCCAAAAAATAATGGACAAAGTTATAACCAATATTCCAAATTATCTGCCAGTTGTGTAGGCAACTCATTCTAAAGATCCTTATTACTTTCCAGCGAAGATAGGCCCCCTTCAGAATTGCTCACGCAATTAGTTTAGTTTCGTTTATTCTTTAAGCGCCACTAGAAAAGTTTGTTTGACCATTCCTATATTTGGGGCATTGTACATTCATCCACGCATGTGGGAACAGAGTCTAATTTTTAAAAACAAGATTTTTGGGCGCAAGGAACCCGAAAACGTGTTTTGCACTAAAAACTGGGCATCGTAAATGTTTTCCGAGAACAATAATTTCTCCATACCTATATTGCATAAAAGGTAAGAGAAAGCAATAACTCTCAATATTTTAATTACTGCACATATTTAAATTTAATTGTTTTGGCAGATGAAAGAACATTAAAACTTTAATATTAGAGTTAAATCATGACGAACAGCAATAAGAGTTCTACGTGTTGTAATTTGCAATCAATTAGAATTAGAATTAGAATTTTACGACGAGACGTATAATCTCAACAGAAAAAACCCAAAATTGAATAACAATGCTGAAACTAGCCTGTTATTCAAGGGACACGGATAGATAACACAGAGGATATGGAAAAAATTAGTACAAATTATAATAAAAATTAATATATTCTTTTGTTATATTCCTGCACTTCACTGATTACTGTTAAGCTGCAAACCTTTATTTCAACACATCACTCATATAACGGCATCGTCACTATTTTAATATTAAACTGCCTTGTTACATTAAAAAACTCTCCACATTACGCAGCGATTAGAACTTAGGCCTTTAGCTATTACAGAACTTGTAACCCATTAATCTAAATTGTACAAACAACTTCATACGGCAAATAACGGTAACTGACGGGTTTTTTGATACCGAAATGTAGGCGGCGCCATATCCATAAATGCCACCATGGTGATTAAGTTCGCTCAAGGGAGGTGATTTTACTTCTGCACAAGTACAAATTATGTATAATTTGTACCTGTCACAAAATTTATTCAGTGCTACTGTTGATACTAAACAACTATTATCTTAAATATTTCTGTTCTATTCTATTGTATTCACAATGCTAAAGAGTCATTGCCGTCAAAGGACTAATAAAGATTGCAGATGTTAAAAGCAAACATTCTTACATTGTTTTTGCTGAATCAAAAATTTGATGTAGTAACTTCACATTTCATTTAAATGTTTAAGAGTTCTGTTTGATTGTAGTTGAAGCTGTAATATATTGTTATGAATATTTTTGCTTTTTATCTGAAGAGCATAACGATAATTAGAGTATGATTTTCCGTTAATTATTTATTTCACAAACATTTAAATAACGTTTGTACTTTTTAAATATCATTTTAATTGATGAAACGTTTATTTCCCATCGACATAAATCATAATCTGCTTTCATTAAATAAAAACTCACTGCTAAGCAAGAAATATATGTTTATTGAACAATTCTTTTAAATAAACTTCGTAATTACCAACCAGCTGCTCTAAAATTTTTGAGGCTCGTTACAAATAATTTTAACTTCGTGCCTTTTTTATTTAAATGGATTAATACTTTAATTTTAAATGTCCTTTTTGTGATTTATTCAGTATGATATACTAATAATTTCCATCTTCTTTTAAATTTTTACCAGTGTCATACTTGGAAGTATTTTTCTTGGCGACAAATTTCAAAAATCGGTTCGTTTCTTTATTTTAGTCGAAGCTAGTTTTTATCAACATTCGTTCAATTTATTATATTAAGTATACAGGGTGAGTCTAATGTAATGGGTATCCTTCCAAAGACAGTTAAGAGTAAAATTCGCAGACACCTTTTCAATTAAAAAAAGTAGGTCAACAGATTATAGTTTTCCGTAAGAATCGATTTGAAGTTGTAGCATAAATTAAGTTCAGTCCTGTTCGCTTTTCTTAGTAATTCATTCAAGGCATACAATAAATAGGTTTGTTTTGTTTTGTCGCTTAGCGTCGTGGCCGATGAAATTTGATCGTACGTTGACATTTCTCTCAATTCTGTATTTTAAATTGTTTTTATATAAAAGAAAACTATATAATTCCTTAAACAAACTGATCAACCTTCGTTCCTTAAAAGCGTGATAATTCCGTTACACTCTGAACACGAAGTTATAGAAAGTGCCGTTATTGTTACTATAGCTTTTAGTAAAGCATCTTACTTTTTAATTTTTATTTACACTTACAGGGAGCATATCCACTACAAGGCTTTAACCATGTAGAACTACTTAATAGATTCAATTTTGTCTCCTTAAGTTACCGTTGAAATATACTCTGCGTTCGTTTTTTATACAGTATTTTACAAGGTAATGTGGACTGCCCAGAGTTATTATCAAATATCAATTTCCTAGTTCCTCAATTGAGCACTTGTCTACAGACAAACGAACTAATGCTCTAATCAAGTCGCCAATTTCGTCAATGTGCCAATTATTCAATGACATTTCTAACAATTGCGACATAAATTATGATTCATTAACGGTATTCGATAAACAAATTAGGACAATTAATTGTTTTTACTTCAACATATTTAATTAGATTAGTTTCATTAAATTTCGATTTATGTGTTAATGGCGTATTTAGTATTTAAGTTAGTAAAGTTAAAGTTAGCAATAATCTTGTGTCATAGTAGTGTCATAGTATAATTCATATAATTTTTAGGCTTTAGCTTGGAATAATTACTTTATTTTTAATTATACCCGTAATTGGGTTACTACCTGTTGGAATAGAGATGTAATTATTATTATTACATATGTATGTATGTATTTGAACTACTTGAAAACTATTTCAATCCTCTATTGTCAACACTTGTTTGTTTACAATTTTTAAATTAATACTTATGGAATGTAAAAATATTTTCTACAGCTTGCTTCTAATTTTTTGATAAATATAATAGTGCATTTGTAAATGTAACGAAATTTATTTATTTTTGGTATAATTTATGGAAATAAGTTTAACTCGGATAATTTATTGTATTTAAATTGTGTTAAACCTTTTGGGTAAGTAGTTAAAATAAGAAAATATGTACGTAAGTACAATTTATTTTGTTTATTAATTATAAATTAAATTCATTTTCAACATTTAATAAAATACAACAAAAGGAAATTGGCCAATGGTAAGTTTATAAATACAACTACATAGTTTAAAAAATGTGTGATCTCATTTGAAAAACAAACAATTTTGTTGAATCAAGGCCGGAGTATCAATTTCATTTTACGTGTCTGTAGTAAATAGTTATAGCTATTCCAATAATAAAGAATTGCGTCAGGGTGGGTTTGAAAATTTTACAAAAACGATTTCATAATAAAATTTCGAAAACTTTTTAGTTTTAAGGTAAGACCAAAATAACCATTATGTCAGACACCTTGTATAATATCACAACATACATATCTAACATCAGCATCCCTGCTCTTTTAATTTTTGGTTATATATGTTATTGTACATTATTACAAGTCTGAGTTCCAATGTAAAAGAAACACATACACAATGGTACATTACTCACAATAAATTATTCTCTTAAAATTAAAATTTTTACAAATTCTATAAATTGCAAATGAAATACGTATAGAAATTGTACGAGTATAATATACGTTTATAAATATATTCTTTTGTTTCAAACAAACTAATGTACCTTGTTTACAAATATTGATTACTGCAATTTGAACAATTTTGACTATTTAGAAAAGCAAAATTCAATTATATAAAACATAGCATTCTTTTAAAAAAATATTTCAGGTATCCTTTAATCGATATATTCGAAAATGTTTATGTATATGCAACATATATTAATTATTAATTTATATAATCAGTCAGCTGAAAAAATGTATTCACAGAATCAATTACAAAAATGTTGAGTTTAAATTTGTTTATAAACAAATGCTTTTAACAGTTAATTTCTAAGCATCTATTTAATTATTTAATTAATGAATCTAATAATAATTTCAAATGCCGAGTTTTGCAGTTCTTATTTATTTACTTATTTACTCATCTATTTATTTATTATAAAATCATCATGTTATTTATTATAATCCATTTAAAAAAAATTATTCATACCATATTAAGTAGAAACAATAAGGAATTATAAATAAGAAACTTATACCTAAAGCCAGAAACTAGCGTTAGATTATTTTTTTAAAATTATTTTTAAATAAAATACCCAAACCATGCAAACAATAAGTGATAATGTTAATGCAAAACAGATTTTGTCTTTGAAACATTTCTTATTCTTAATAATATTAATTTTCTTAATTCAAAGGTGGCGGTAGTTATGAAATTATCGATTATTTAAGGAATGAAAGTTATTTGTTTATAACCAAAAGCTATAATTATTTATAAATACATTGTGAAGCCAAAAATGAATTTGAGGACATCATTTTTCACAATAGTCTTTAAAGATAAAACACTATATTAACAAAGGCGATGGTAAAAAAGATTGAACAAATTTGTCTTTTATACTTACTTGCCCTGATTTAAGACTACCTCTTTATAATAAAATTGAAACTACTGCCATATGTAAGAAATTTGAGTTACTCATAGGAGTAGTTTAAATTGTTACTAACAATGAGAGAAACCTTATCGCCTCCCTAGTCGCTGATACAAGTCAGGTCAACCAATTTTTCACTTTAATCAAAATTAGTTAAATTACGTATACAAAAATGCATTGCTATAATTAAAAAGTGTTTTAAAATTCTATTAACATGTTTAAAGGAATAAATAGTTATCCGCTAAAGCGAGGCGAGAAAATATAGAAACTAAGTGCACAACGTCGCTGTCTTAAAGATACAGTCAGCGTGTATATATCTTCGTCAGCTGATACAATGCGAGGTTTCGAATTCAGTTGCTGTTTGACTTCCGTATTAATCAAATAAAATTATGTGTTTAATATATTTTATGCTATTATGTACAAATATATACACTAAAACGTCGCTTAAAAATTTGTAACCGTACCAAAGACCGAAGAAAAGATGTGGTTTACGGTTGCAAGACGAAATATTGCGAAAGTTTCTCCAAAATCAACGCTTTACTGTTGCTAGAATAATTTTAATGTTATACCGACTGATTGTTTTAAATAAATTTAATAATTTCTTAGCTGTTATTGCGAAAGAAAGACAGGGAAAATTTTTACGAGTATACTTACTCTCGGTAAAACAAGAATACGTAAGAAACCACGATGTTTCATCTCATACATTCAGATGTCAATCTGTTAAACAAATTACTACAAAAACTTCTCTTTTTATTGGTACGTAACCGATGGTTGAATCTCCCTAGTTTTTTCTCTTCTTTAACTGTAAAATGTTGCATATTTTAATAACGAAATTTTACCGCCCTATTTACATTTCGTGAAACAAAATAATCTACCTACAATATTCCTCATTTATATATAACAAATTGTTGTTTATAAGAGGTTTTTTGAACTTAAAGTTCGCCATTAAAATGTCTCTATAAAAATAAAAATTAATAAATAATAAACCGTTAAGGATAAAATAAATAAGTGAACAAGATTTATTGCAGCTTAAGTTGTTTAAGATAGTACTTGCTGTGTATCAAACATTGCAATTTTAGTATCCAATTCCATTATGAAGCAATTTATTGTATTAAGAAATAAAATGTGTTTAAAGTATTAGCTACGCACCGCTAAAGTTTAATTCCACTGGTTTTCGGTTAATTTTAATTGGCATTTAGTGTTATAAAATTATGTATATTTATGTAAGGAAGGTTTCGAAAATTTGCAGCCTCACAATTTTTTTCTATTTTCGTTCAAATCAATGGACCAGAATGGATACTGCACGCGTTCTTATGGGATAACATTCGCGCGACAAGTCAATCGGAATACGTTTAAGCGGTTCAAACGATTACTAAATTTTATTTCGCCATATCGTAGGCCTTATTGAATATATTTACAAAGTTCTTTTACATATCAATTTCTGAGGACTTTTTGTATAATACTAGCTTAAAAAATATACATGTAATTTTTTTATAGATCTCTTCCTATTGTGTCGTAATACGATGGATTATTTAAAATTTGCCTGCGGGTTTTAAATTTGGGCAAATAGTCAACTTAGTAATCTGTATAAAAATTTATATATATTTCTTTCGTTTGCACTTTAAGAACAATACAAAATATGGAAGAAACATGGATTCTTATTGAAATGTAATTATCAGTATTCAGTTAATATCATTTAAATATTAAGAAGATATACGATTTTGGAAAAATTAATTCCTCGATCGGGGTTCGATCTCAGGATATCTGGGTTGCCGGGCTACTGCTCCATCATTGAGCAGCCAATTAATAAATCATGTAATGTATATCATTTTCGATGTTTATAAACAGTTACTCTACCAATCTGATTAGTAGTATAACTATTTATAAACATCAAAAATGATATGAATTACAGGATTCATTAATCGACCGGTCCTCACATTCCTAGATTACTCAGTGATTGATCGCTAGCTTGGAAAGCTAGAAATCTTGGGATCGAACCTCAGTCAAGGAGCAAATTTTTCTAAAATTGAATGTTTTCTTAATATTGTTTGTATGTTTGTTTTTTTTTGTGACTGACGCTTCGAGATACAGAAATTCCCTTGAACTATAACTGTTATGTAGTCATTTCGCCATGCCTGCTAGAATGTTGCCGCATTTGGAGGAGTCTCGCTACAAATAAGGATTTTTATGAAACATGACATTGACGCAGGATCTACGATTATATTTCATTATTCGAGAAGAAGGCATGTTTTTTAAATTTTTTTCCGCTGAAAAATTTACCAATCTCGATCGGTTTGAACCCGCGTCCCTTAGATGTAGAGGCAAACAAGCTAACCACCACACCAATTGAAGCCGGCCTTCTTAATATTTAAGTGATATTAACAAAATATAATCCTGAATTGAGCTCGTGATCCACCTGGTATCACCCAGGGAGAAAAATGGCAAAATTAAATACTACATTGACTATCAGTTCAAAACTTCATAAGGCCGAATGAGATAAAGGAGTTACTCCCCAATCTATAGAATAAGACTAGGAACCAAGATGAAATTTTTGGCCTATCATCAGATGGTACAGCTGTATTCGGTATAATCAAACCCCTTTTTTTCGCAGAGTCCAAGAAAATGTAACCAGAATGGCACACGCACAAAGGACTTAAAATCTGTTGAAACGTTATAATTACCAAAAATGAAGTAGCCCTATCTATTAAAAAAATTCCTTTTTTACTGGAATTGAACTTTCTAGCGGCACCGATCCTTATCGTACTTATTTTACCAATCTTTGTTGACACTTGTAGGGAGATAGCAATAATTCCAAATTCCCTAAAGCGAAGAAAGCCATTTAAGCGTTATTTTGAAAGAAAGATTTACAGTTTTTAATTTTTCGTTTAATTTTAACAAAATAAATAATAAAAAGTTAAATAAAATATTTAAAAATTAAAACCCTGTTGTGTTGAATTAACCCCCAATAATATCACCATCTTCATCAATACACTTTTGCAATCTGCGATAGAATTTTCTTATAACAGAATTGAAATTATCCGTGTTTATTTCTTCTATTACTTTATAAATCCGGACAATAACGCCATTCACTCCGGTAGGAACAGTGAAATAAACATTTTCTTTTATGTATCCTCACATCCAAAGATCTATTAGCCATAAGTCGGGAAGGCGTGGTGACCACGGTATTGATCCGCCTCATTCAATCCATTTATTAGGAAAACAGTGATCCAAAATTTCCGCTACTTATAATGTGTTTTCTGCAGGTCCATCATCGTGTTGATACAATATAATTGCACGTTGTTGAAAGCGAATGTCCTCTAATAAATCTGGTATGGTATTTGCACAAAAGTTACTATAATATTTAACATTCAATATTCTTGCTAGAAAATATTGTTGTATGATTCTCCTCCCAAAAATACCTATCCAAATATTGACAGAACAACGCCTTTCCTGATTTCGTTGGCGTTTTTGATGAGCATTCTCATAAGCTCGACAATGAAAATTGCAGTGGCTGAAAACTCCTTTTTGGCGTGAATACAACATTATGAAAAGTAAATCACAATACACTAAATTTACTGTAATGCTCTTCTTTAAAAACTAATTTTCAATTGATGGTGTCCGAGATGTAGCGTTTAAGCGGGCCGTAAATGGTATCGATATAAGCTAAACCTGGAAGACACCTCTGAACGACGCCTATTTGTTGACAAATTGTGTGTACTGGTAGTAAGAGTGTGCTCAACATCCTGCAATAACCGTTCTTTCTATTGACGTATTTACTTGAGCGATCGGCCAGCATGCAAAGAACGCTATTGAACAACGCATTCTGTTTCCGCAACACGTATTTCTACAGTTTGGACTATCAGGATGACGGCGATTTGGAAATAGTTTTTTGTATAAACGCTCAACAGCGCGGGCGTCAACATTACAAGATCATGAAACTTTAATCGTATCGACATAATCTCTGTTAGTATACCTCTTCATTTTGAATTAATACAGCAACCACTGAAAGTCTAATAAACACATTAACGTCAAGATCAAATAAAAACAAGGCAACTAGAATTTTTATATTACCAGTTTGATTAATAAGTCGAAAGTTGTTCATTTCTGCCACAATTGTATGAATTATTCTTTACAAAATAACCCTCAAACGGCTGTTGAACATTAATTTTAATATAAATTGACGCACACCTACAAATTAAGATTTAAGAATTAAATCAGTATTAATTCCAAAATTAAAAATATTGTAGGTAGAATAAATTATAATCGTAATAAATTAATGTCTTAGAAAACCTTTAAGAAAGCAAAGATAGAGGTGCCAAAAGTCTACGGTTTATAACAACTTCGTGAGCAAACAGTTACTTTAAAATACTAAGCAAATAGGTAATAGAAGTTTGCTTCCTTGAATGGTTAATTTTATGATACATAATTTAGTTCCTAAAATAAGAAATCTGCCTAGTCTTACTAACACCACGGCCCAATGCACGATAATTGAAAAACATGAGAAACGAAAGCTACTTATAATATTGGCTAAAGCAAAACACAAAATTCAATTGACCAGCAAAGAGTGGGGAACGAAATATAAAAGTGACTCTCATCCTTAGGAAACCGCTCTTTGCTTTCTGTGGTTTACATTTTGCTGCAGCCTTGTGATAGTACAAGTTATAAAATTAATTGTGTACCTGGCCTAAGTTTCAAGACACAGAAACATCGCTAATTAAATGATCAGAGTTGCTGCATCCAAGTATTAGAGGAATTTTTTCAACCAACGTGTGAGGGACGAGATCCACCACTCAAACTGTAACAATTACCTATATTGTTATAGACAACTTCACAAAGACGAAAGGAAGACATAATTTTCTTTCGACAAATCGGCTAAAATTAACATCAAGGTTAGTGATTATCGACCAAACATTCAAAATCAAAAAATATTTAGTAAACAATGCGTCAGTTCGTTTATTAAAGACAATCTCACAGTAAATTCGGTAGAGACAAGTTTTGTTTGAATATTTAAGTTCATTTAGTTGTTTCCTATTTAAACAGTTAGATTGCAAATTTTATCTCCAACATTATTTAAAAATCCCTTTATCATTTTATAAATATATATTTTAGTATTGTAATTTTTAATTTGATTTTTAATTGATTTTTACATTTAACATTTTTACCTTAAATATTTTTATGGATGACAATAACCAGTTATTTGTTTCCGTTATACTGAGGTTTTTAAGCCTAACAACTAAGACATCCCATCTAGCAACTCAACTCGACATTACTATTTGCACAAAGATGTGCAATTTCTTTGCTAAAATTGAATATTTGTTGTTCCGTTGTTTTATTGTTTATCGAACAATTAACCGCTCGACTGACATAAATAAACTTAGAGTTATAGAGGCAACAGAAACACGGGTTCGCTTTCTGGATTTTGGTATTCTTCATTTCTGTCTTATTTTTAATTGTAGAATACACATCCGAGCGCCGAGGAGTAAATTTTGACTCATCCTGTATAAGAAACAAGGATAGGTGTCGAACTATTCTTTAAGGAAGGATCATTTTCAAGTTTTTCTTTTGTAATATTTAAAACATTTTCGACAAAAATATTGATAAATAAAGTGACGTTATAATTAAACTCAATTAGTTTAATTTTTCGAGTAAATGCTTTGTGCCACGTGATAAATGTTTGAAGATACTATGCAAAAGTCTTGAAACTGTTTTGCAAGGTGATCTATAGAAGGAACAATTGACCTCGAAGGAATATACTCCTTCTCTAGCTTGGGTAATCCGTATAAATGTGGATGTTTACTGTTACGTGATCTAAGACGACTTCGTTGCTTACCAATAAAATGATCTTAGTGGCGTTTTTCTATAATTGCATTTAATAAGTACCTTTTTGACAAGTTTTTGAATTTTTTAACGTCAGCTACAATTTGTAATCGATTAATGTTGAAGTACAAAAGAGAACTGCTATTATAATAATTGTTTTCTTTTTTCAAGTCTGACGGCAATGTTTTTTATATATTTGACCTAAGTTCAAGATTGTTTGAATATATTTATGAAAGTAATAGATTGTTTTATGATAATCAATATAAAATTACAAATTGAATATAACTTTAATTAATTTCAATACGTTTTATTTTAAACAACAGTGTTACGAATTGATATTAATAAAGCTTATCAATTATTAACAGAGTCGATACAACGTAAACATCAAATAAAGGATTTTCAATACATACATTGCCTTTTATCCCTCTTAGTTGTATACTTTTGGTATTTTTATTACAACGAGGTAAATATTCGCATATTGCCTGTAGCAGACATCTCTGACAGAAATAGCTCATTTCGTTCATTCGCTGTAAAATAAACACATTGGGGATGTCATTGGCAATATCATCCCTTAGGGTGCTTGACATCGACAAGATGGGGCATAGAAGCGTAGTGAGCCACTTCTTCAAAATTCTTCCCCGTATTAAAAGCTTTATTGTTACCGTTCAAAACCCCGGTATAGCGATATATTGCTAGGACTCAACGCAAGTGTCGTTTCTTTATATTTCTTTTCTTTTAAGATTTTCCTTTACGCATTGCAATATTCTCAAAATCGGCGGTGAAATATATAAAACGCATTTACTGGAATTTGCAAAATCAGTAATATATAAATCTATAGGATATTAAATCCTTACTTTAATAGATAAGGAAACTTTCTGAATTCAGAATTCTCTCAAGCGTAAATGATTTTTCTCGTAGCGGATATCCCAGATAAATATTACCACAGCCTTAATGAAGTGTAGCATAAAAAGCAATGGCTTGAAGAGATTGATTAATTATAGGTTGCATAGTATATTACTTTAACTACAGCAGTTGATTTACGATGGTATATTCTATTCCTTTATATCAATTTAACCTCTCTATTATTTTATTTTTATTGTATATTTCAAGGATAACTAGTCAGGATTTTTGAATAATTGCAATATAATTAGAAAGTAAATTTGTTAAGTTTTTTAGTTCATTATAAATTGTGTTTAAAGTTTTAGTAATACATATATCACTTACAGCTTGCAAACTGATATTTATCTGTCACAACTTCTTAAATTTCTGGCTTCTGCAGGAAATAGGACATTACGCTTTCACATTTTTTATATATATATATTCAAAAGCGTACTTCTACCTTTAAAGGTGAATTTATTAGTCTGCGGTAAAAACGTTGACATTTTCTTCAGTTAATGTATTTATTAACAATAAAATATTATCTAAAGGCACTTTTAAATTACAATTATTTTAACACTGTAAGAGATTGCATAACGTCAATAGTTTTATTGTTATTTTTAAATTATTACCTAAAAATTTTTGATATTGAAATCAATATTTGGCAAACATTTTATGACAGAAGATGTTTGTTTATTATGCATTATTAATATCATTCTATTTAAGTATAATGACTAAATTGTTTGTTATAGATGGGGTCAAAAAATGACCAGTTTTATCATTTTTCGTGCAGAAAATAAATAATATAATATGAATCGAATGTTGTTGAAAAGCAAGTATTAATCATACAGTGGATTATATTCCCATAAAAAGTACATTATTCAACCAAGAGTGGTAATAAGTATTATTAAAAGTATTTCTGTTAACGGAAGACATTAACCATTCGTACCATTTGTTAATAAAAATTACACAGTTATAATTTTTATTTTGTTTGCTAAACGAGCATCATTCGTTTTAAGAAACGTGCCTAGCGGGAAAAATAACAGTGGAATTATACGATAACACAATAAGTTAATAATTATCATTCCTATATAATTATTTGAATGGATGAAGAGCTAACGGTTAAACTACTGTTTATTGTTATAATGAAATTATAACTTCAATTACCCATAGCACTTCAACAATTAAGGTTTTTTAATAATATAATATTTATTTTTATTTCGTTGCTTTGCTTTAGAAATTCAAATAATAATTATAATTAATAAACATTTAAAGTTAATATAAGCTTGGAGAATTGTACAGAAAAATGTTACTTCCTACAAAATAAATTGTATGCTTTGATGTATATATCTCAACTTATCAAACAAATCATTCATATTCATCGCGTATTCATTTCTGTAATTTATAATGTATTGTTTTGCCCTTTAACGACATAAATGTAGCAGAAAATCCAAATCATCTAGCACATTTGCAATATTTGCAATATTTCAAATAAAATTTAGAAGATAAACAAAGAAACTTTAATTTTCCAAATACAAACAATATTTGGAACTACACTTACAGTTAATAACCTGCATTTCTCCAAGTAGTTTTTGAATTCTTTGGGAATCACAAAATGCAATTCTAAATTTCTTCTTGGAAAAATTACACTTTCCTTTAAAAAATACAGTAACTTACTGAAAAACTTTCGCAGGTTTTCTTTATAGATGTAATTAACACGACTCCTAAAGAATGCCGCCAGTCATAGTAAGGAAAAAGGGAATACCACTTCCCCCGCTACTTAAGAAGAATATGCAGGAGGCATTGAATTTAAAAGCGAAAAACAAGGCAACATTTTCAAACATCTATAGTTTAATAAGCATATTTGACGAAAATATATTCAAAGTAAAATTGCGTGTCGACCAATTATATATTGTTGATATTCAAATTTGACTCCTACATTTTACGAACTATCAAATGCTACCGGAGGAAATGGAAAGTACATAATAACTATGAGTCTGCCCATATTAAAAAGATACTCACTTCTAGAACAAAACTAGGCGAAAAAATATGTTTTTGAGTAGATCTTTTTAGAAAATTTAGAAAATACTTCCAAAAGGTTTAAATGTTGCTTTTTGACGAAAGAATTTACTTTAAGATAGTTGAAAACCTTTTAAATCGTGAGGTAAGCATATTTCCCGCCCTCCATGCTCCCACTGGGAGAATGTTTTACCTAATATTCAAATCTTGCCACTCTGCATTCGGAGCCCATAAACAAAACAATACACACTGCATGATTATACGGATTTATATAGAATGGTGCTGAACCAATCAAGATGCACAGTTGAATTAGTTACGCCTGAGTCGTTGGCGAGACAAGCAGGCTAAAGTAAAATAAGACATTTTTGATAAACTCGGTCCAAATAAAACGTTGGATCCTGCCGCATCGCACTATCGCTGTTAATTTTTACTACGAACTGAATACTGTAACACAGTGCAGCCAGTATATATTTAGACGTCAATTTAATATTATTCTCGAAATACGATATTACGTAAATTAATTTAAAGCAATGGATAGTGTGCTAAGTGCGAAACATGGAGGGAAGCTAGCGAACTTAGTCCTCGACTCTCATTCCGCCAGTAATCCGGCATTTTAAGCGTTATACCAGGAAAGAGAACAAACAGAAAATTAATAAAAAGCCTAAAATTCGGAAATCCAACATCTCTTTCGTGAAGCGCCAGCAAAAAGTGCTTGTACACTCCTACGCCAGTGTAGAGATCTAAGTTATTTTCGCATTGTAAATCAGACAGCCGTATAGATCAACTACGCAATAGAACATCAAATAAAACGATTACTAACGCCAAAGCAATTAAATTAAATTAAATCCGGTAGAAATAACAGAGCCACCAAACGCGAATATTAAGGGCAATTAAGTGCCGTCGTCACACAACGAGCCAACGGGTCTGCAAGTTTACAACCGCCCGGATCAACCTACTGCTGGATAGGAACACCGAAGTTCGAAGCGGATAGAAACTCGAAGCTTGGGACAAGTCCAAACTGTATCAAACAACCAAATTGCAGTAATTATATTATCAACCTCAAGATAATATAACACGAATAACGTAAGTGAGAATTTATTACAACTGATAACATCAAATTAATAGACATTTTAAAATCCTAATTATTCAAAGTATTTTAATTTTTAGTTTAAATTTAAATTTAGGACCAAGATTACTACTTCAGAGCAGATCAATTTATTCAACTCAGTTTGTTTACATTTTAGTCGCCTGAAATCTGAGGTAGTATTCTAAAAATGTCATTGTATCTTTTGTAACTTGTAAGATTAAAATTTGTGTCTATAAATTTGTACTTTAGATATTAATCATTTGTTTGGACAATATACGTATTAACTTGAAACAGTTTATTTAATTATTGGCGTTCTGGTGGGAAGCTACAAAATAGATAAAATAGATAACGAAGTTATATTCAACCTTTTAGCAAAAAATTTAACAGTACTATGAAACTATTGTTGTGCAAACAGCGTTATTGCTCCCTAGGATCATAGCAAAAATCTTAAAATTATGTTGGTTACCTAAAACTATAACCAGTTCATGTTTAATTAAAGTTAATTAATTGATTATTAAAGATAAATTTCTCAATATGCCAAAGGGTAGCCAATAATATAGATAAGCAAATAATATAAGAGCAACGATTTTTAAATGTTTATATATAATCATAATTCAAACTAAAATGTTAATTTCTTATGTTTAATCCGAAGCATTCCTTTCTCGACCAAACAAGTGTACCAAGTTTAAAATAAATAACAGTTTCTGAATTTGGAATGTTCAAGTATAGGTGCACAGTTTTGATTTAGGGACTATATGGCGGACGCCACTGAATAAAGGTACTGCGTTGATATAGTCACCAAGGATTTACCTTAAGTGGTGAATGAGATAGCAAATCTAATGGCTGAAAGTAGACTCGTAACTTATCGACACATTGAAGAAATATTTTCAATTAGCGCACCAAGTGTCACAAAGAATTTTTAGGAAATACTGTTGGACAAGTACAGCGGCAAATTTTTAACAAGTAAATAAAGAATACTCCAACTGACTTGACGGGGCTATTAGCTGATACAGTTGTATAGAATTGCCTTTGGCAAACTCTGTCTCTGTTTTGAAAATATTACTGTTTCGAATATGATTATCTCATACACGTTATCCCATTTATATTAATTTCTGCCGACGCATGGGTGGTTCGAGGTGTATAATTAAATTTGTACAACTTTTCAATACAAATACCCCATATTGAATTTTCTCAATTTAAATCATGTTCATTAACACATGGGCAATTTAAAGCAAGGATATTTCGAATTTAGTTGCGAATTTACACGATATTTAGCTCCTCTAATTTCTGTAATACTTTAACAGCCTCCCTGACATTATGAAATAAATATAAAATGATTTAATTTCATAGAGTGTAACATTTGAAGAGGATTTTCTGCTCGAGTCGGCACCGAACCCTCAGTAGCTTAATTAGTGAAACGGCTGGGATCTGACTAAAAATCGCGGGCTCGATCCACGTCCGAGGGAAATTTTTCTAAAAACGATTATAATTATCTCATACCTGTTATCTCATTTATATTAGTTTCTGCCTACGCATGGGTGGTTGGGGTTGTATAAGTAAATTTATACAACACCTTTTTCAGTATAAATAATTTATGTTGAATTTTCTCAATTTAAGCTCTTCTCATTTTACAAGGACGTCCACGACAAAGTTTTCAAATTTATCCTTGTTCAAATTTATTTGTTATAAATCAGAAGGGCTCCTTATCTGACATATTACCGTATTTTTAGGCATGGGTATGATGTATTCTTTTGAGCTGCTGACCAATTCATTATCGTTATTTTTCTACTAAAAAAAGACAATCGTTATCGTAATTTTATTTATCCTGTGACAAGTTAAACGTTGGGGAGGTTTATACACTGTGAGAATTTCATTCGAGCAATGAGAATGAAATAACATACAAAGTGAATCAACGTAAGAATATGTTGAAAGACTATCAAAACCGAGATTCATTACAGAAAATAGGTCATGATTTTATTATTACATCAAATCGAAATTAGTTATTTGAAAATGAAGAAAAATCAACCAAAATGCGAATTTTAGAAGTATTTTAAATCGGATTTGTTCGAAAACGAACATATTGTGACATCTTCTTGGTATGTGGATGAATGTCTAATGCAAGTGATTAAAGAACTGAATAGCGCCGTCCGTATTTCAGAATGAACTTTGATAAATTTTACCACGACAGTACTAAGACCACATTCAACGCGATTATTCTAAAACGTATAGTTGCTTATGAGCCTTGCCTACATCCTACAGCTCGAGGAGAGAACATTAAAAGAAGATAAGTTTTGCAACAAAGAGGGATTTTTGGCAATATGGCACGCGGTATTTACACGAGCTGGAAAAAAATCGCTTAAAATTCTTGATAATTAATTTACTTTTATGAAAAAATGTATTATTTGGAACTCAGATCAATTAGAAAAGCTATATTACAAAACTCATAGAGCGACATTAGTAAAAATAAAAGGCAGATATTCAAATGTCCACCAACTTGACAATGGTTGCTGCCATGGAAAGACAAATAATGCTAAATAATGACCGTTCGTTATTGTTAAAGTGGGGAATTTGTTTATTGTGACTAATTGAGAAATAAACCAGCGAGATTTTGCAATAAAATGCTATATTCGTACGCAGCTTGTTATATAGACAAAGAAGTGTTTTTAGAGTGAATCTCTTCTAACTAAAACAACAATATTAATATAGGTAAGCAATTTTGAAGAAATAGGCAATTTGAAATGAAAATTTGTTGGTGGTACACGAAGAATCTATACTCCTCACAATATTGAAAGGGTTCGAGGATCAATTCATCGAAGTCCAGTTCTTTCTGCAATTAATCATGCATGGGTATTGAGTATTTCTGATCGAAGCTTACGACGCGTTCTATACAAAGATTATGTGATCGTCCGTTTAAAATATAAGTTGTTCAAAAGATGAATGAGGTGGTTGAAGTCGCTCATCTAAATCACTGCGGCAACTTTTGGAAATGTTGAATAACAGTTTGGAAGTACTCAATAGACCTGTTATATTTGAAGAAGCCCATTTTCACATATAGATCACAGCAATAAGCAAAGTTTTCGTTACAATCAAATGCAGCTACACAAAAATCCTCTACAAGACCATAGGTGGACAATACGGTATGGTGTATCTCCTTTTGGCATAATTGGAACATATTTTTTCGAGGAGGACAAGCGCACTGTTATAGTTAACTCTGAAGGACATGTTGTAATTTAGATGAATTTGGAAACTTTAAGCTACACAGAATAAAACAAAACAACGTCTGATTCCAGCATGATGGTGCCAAAGTTTAGATTTCTTACTGCGAATGTTTCCATAACGCCAAGTTTCAAATTTTGAAAATATCCCCTGTATCTCAAGATCTCCTGATCAGTCAGTCCTATATGCTTTCTTTGGAGATATTTGCAGAATATAGTTTAGAGGGCGCGTCCTCAAACCCTTCAGGAATTGAAATGCAGAATTTTAGATGAAGCAAATGTTATCAATTAAGGTTTGCTATAAAATATGCAAGATTTTTCCACAAAAGGTTGCAAGCATAGACGCCGATGGGAACTCTTGCTACAATATAGTTTAATTTTTTCAATAACTGTTTCAAGTACGTCATTTGTTTTTCGGCAGTAAGTTTATAAAATACGTCAATCCTGCTGCCGAATCCTGTATCAATGTATTTTTGCAGTTTGCGTTTTTTTTTGTTGTATTATCTGTTGTTTTACTGCAGTTTTTAGTAGTAAATATTCTCTTACTAACCTTTCAATAATTTTATTTATATTAATAAAAAAATATATACATTCATATATATCATATACATATACAATATTTTTATAAATTTTAATTATCTAATATTTTCTTATTTTTAATTATTGTAATCTTGTTATTTTAGAATACTTTGAACACCTAACCTGATGAAGCTTTTATTTTAAGCGAAACATTGTTATTTTTAAATATTTGACGATAAATTAAACTTCTAGAAACAGAATGTTTTGATTCTCAATTATTGAGTGGTATATCCCTACAATCTACAATTACACAAACCTACCAGTCTATTATTCAAAAAATAATTAAAAATCATTGTTAATTTTACCTAAATATACCTTACAGTTTCTAAAAATTGAAAAATTATTATACTAGTTATTACACTAGTTGATTATTAAAAGTACTTTTCAACGTTAATAACATTTTAAAGTTGATTATTTATAGAAAATATTTTAGAAGTAATACAATTATCCTCGATTAATATTATAATTAGATAATTACATAGTCCTAAGGAGTCTTTCTTGGCATATTTTACTTTTTTTAGCTTTTAACATGTTCAAAAATTATAAATAAAAAATAGGTCCTCCATATGAGTTGCGAAATAAATTACTTTTATACTAAAATCCAATTCTAACTTTCCCTGTGGAATACACTATAGGACCCTTACGTATATTCTTGTAGTGGCAGCAGTTTATTACCGTAAACCAGCAGGACACTGTCCAAGTTCGCAATAACCAGAAACAGTTTATATATTTTATTAAACTAATGATTGGTTATTACGACTTGAGTCACAAACCATTTCGTAATGCTTCGCTAAAAGGTTAGCAACTAATGGAAGTCGCTGTGATTTATATAACGGCCATTACTTCTTTTCCTATTTTTATTACAGGTGAAATGAAATAAAAACTGATTAAATTAGTTAATCTGTAGTTTTTTGGAATCAATTGATATTCAACAAATCGAGATTTCGAAATTAATTTACTTATTCTGTTTACAAAAATATACTTAAAAAAATTGTATATGATATAAAGTGACTTCATTTAAGTATACAGAGTTTGGTATGCCTGCATGTATAGAATTTAATAATAATTTAACGTTTTTACAATATCTAGAAGTTTCAAGTTAGTTTGTAAATTAAAACTTACTGAAGCGAATAGTTTACTCGTTTAATGGAAGCTCTATTCATTAAAGTTTCTCCAAAAACTTTAGTGTATGATATCAACAAAGTTACAGTCTTTAAAATTTTCTATACGTACAATTTTAATTACTTTAAAATGTACTTCGATGCATGAAAGAATCTGGATTTTCATTTAAAATATATAACTATGTTCTAAGAATGCTAAGGTAATTTTAATATTGACTAAAGAAATGCCAAAGCGCTTCCTATCATTTCGAATTTAGTATAGGACCGAGAAGATCCTTTCATGGAATTCCATTGCTTCAATATAGTAGTTTTACGGTTAAACCCAAGATTGCAGATGCCTGAGTGTCCGTCGTTTGTGGAACTCTCCCGAAATATAACGGTGGAAAAGAGACAGATTTCACTATATAATATTGGACAGGTCAGATATTTGAGAGTCCTCGAGTTCAATAGCAGACTTCAACTTCGATACACTAAGGACAAATTGGTATCTCTTCTAGCGAACCGTAATAGAATTCAAATAAAAGTCTGGAATATTAAGTGACACTGCTTAAATGCATACCAATTTGTAAGATTGATTTTAAAAAATAGATTTTATAAAATAAATTATAAAATTAAAATTAATAAGCTCATACAGCTTCGTTTTATCGCTTTCAAAAATGAATTTTACCGTACGTTAAATTTCAGTTCTTCGTAACACTTCATGACTCAAATAATAAAATGAGGCAATTCAAAATACAAAAAGAATTGAGAAAACGATTAATATTTATATTTTACTAATTTATTCTTGTATTTCACAGATCAACAGATACTTGTATTTGTCTTAACTATTAATTTGTTGCAAATATCTCGATACAACTTGTTTGTGATTTTAAGAAATCCCTTGGGATTTAGGCATAATTATTTATTGCTTCTAGCTTATCAAGCATTCTTTAATTATACAGGACTACTAATCAACTTCAAATATAAGGTTAGAACAATAAATTTGGTACTAATATAATTGTCTTACTAAAATATCATAATAACGATTGAGTATAGAGTCATCGGTTTTGTGATTATACATAATATAGCTTTAGCTGTACGCTATTATACCATTAAAATTAATTTGTTTTTGTTGTCAAAAACGCAAAGAACGCAAATAAAGTTATTAAAATTTATACTTATTGAAATTTTCATTCATACAATATGACACATATCCAATAACCAATTTTTTATGAGTTTTATTCCTTGAGCTGTTTTTGTTTTTTTATGGTTACTTTAATTGTTGTTTTAAAGTTCTGCACAGCTGTTGTCTAGAATTCTATGGTTTGTAATTAATGTAACCAAACCAACTTTATTCGAGAACCCCAGAACTTTGTAACTGTAAATTGAATATAATAAAGTTGCAATATAAGTAAGGACATTTAATTCAAATTAACATAGTACGTAGAAGTTTAGCATTCACCGAAACTAAGTTAATTTCATTCATTTAATGTTTGAAAAATGCAAGGACTTTGTTAACATAAACAAAATTGTGGATTTTGAAAGAAGTACGTGGGAACACTAACTGAAGAAAATACTAATTTCC
>JAHWXV010631824.1:0-27253 GCA_024586415.1 Phrixothrix hirtus | reverse complement strand
ATCACCGAAAGCAAACTTTTTAAAAGCATCTAGGTTACCAACTTTATACCAGAGGCATGCTGAAGACCCATCCCACCCTCCGTTAGGTATTCTGGCAGCTGGACATCATCTCTCCTTTTTTTTTTCTATCACATGGATGCAGGTAAGAGCGATTTGAAATGTGGGAGATATCAAATTTGGTGGGTTTTGCTACAAATTCTGTGACATCCCTTATGACTAATGCATAACCACCAAAAATCAAAATTTTTACTCTTGTCATAACGGAGTTATTAGCTGGAGTGAATTTTCTGGTACACCCAGTATATAAAACATTTCAAACACTTCCTAATGAAGAATATTATTACATTTAGAAGCATCGAAATGCTTTTCAAAAAAGAAACCCTTCCATTATAACCCATTATTAGAAATAAATTTTACTGCTTTTATTTGTTTTTTTATTTTATAGGTACAGAATTGCTGCTAATTTAAACATATCACAGTTATCTTTATATAGTTTATATCTATTTTAACTATCTTAACTTCTTAGTTTTCTGGCTATTAATAAGCACTATCGTGACTTAAAAGCCTCAAGTGGAAGCAAAAGTGAATACATAAATTAGAAAATCAAATGTTTAATACTAAATGAAGGTTTATATCAAACAGGATATTATAAAGTAAAAAAAGATAATAACAAAACTTGTAAGTTATTCAACTATTTATTTAATGCGATTTTATAATTATTTTAAATTTACAATTAATTATATAATTTTATCTATATGTATACAACTATTACCAATATTTATATAAATCACACTTTATTTTTATATAATGGCTCACAAAATTTTCGTACACCAAAGGGATTTATCAAAAATTATATAATATGTGGATAGCTATATTTAAATTTTATTATTTATTTAATATTTAGCTGGAATAATATATATATTCCTTTATATTAAATAAAAATTAATAATAAATAATTGTTTGTTCATTAAAACCATAAAAAATTACCCGGACTACCTAAATCTGTCACAAAATTATTCATATAATTTCATAGGGGAATAGTGAATAAAATAAGTATTTCTATAAAGAATATGTCAACTACAAGTAGGGAAAATATATTTTATTGCTTGTTAATATTTAAAATGTAGTTTATATCAGTATATTTATAATAATGGATCGAAAAAGTGAAACTACGATTTCTGAAAGGCAATTAGTCTTGAAATTAATATGTCAAGTGAAATCTTTGCATGAAATTGCAAAGTGATCTAAGGATATTAAATAATATAACAAAGAAGGTACAATTGTGAATAAAATCAGATGAAGGAAAAAATCTATTTTAAAAACGCAAACGAGATTGGGCAACAGATTAAGCCATATCCAAACAAAACTATTCCAAATTTAACACCTGAAGGTTTAACAATAATTAGTAAACCTATTTCTGCAGAAATTATCTTAAATTTTTATGTCCTGAAGGGTTTTAATCGCCGTGTTACTCATAAGAAACCATTTGATTTAAAACAAAATAGAGAGCAATGATTACAATTTGCAAATCAACATGTTTGGGAGTGCCTAGAATTTTAGAAAATGATCATTTTCAGCCAGGAAAGTATGTTTAACATTTTTGGTTCTGATAGATGGAAATTATATGGCAAATTAGTCGAATTAATGCCAAAGCCTTTAAAAGGTTTTATACTGCTAAGGGTTATGTGACTAAATATTAAAATTTTAAACAATTCAGTAGTTTTTCATTTTTACTTCTAGTGAATGAATAATTTTGACAGATTTAGGTAGTTCACGTAATTTTTGTGATTTTAATGAACAAATTTGTTTATAATTATTTTTTATTTATTAATATAAAGGAACACATTATTTTAGTTAAATATTAAACAAATGATAATATTTTAATGTAGCTATCCATACAATATTTAACTTTTAATAATGAATAATTTTTTCAGATCTAACTAAGCTATGATTCATCTATTTAAATTTAAATCATAATTTCTAGAATATTCCACAAAAGTTGAAAAAATATTATTCATTAAAATTCCCATTGGGTGACTCATAACAAATACCATTACTATTTCAACTCTTTCCTTAAGGCTGTTCCATCCCACAACAGTGACCTTGGTCTGTGTAATTAAGATGTTTCTCCTTTGACTGTCGGATTATAGAATCTATGATGAAATCTGCAGTGCAAGCCATTCTTGTAACACAAGTCCTTGTAATAATAGTAGTCAACTATGTTCTTCTTTGGCAGTACCTCTGTTGAATTCCAACTACAAACCGGGATCTGGATGTCCATAACTAAAAACACTACCTTTATCATACTGTACACCACTTGCCAGTGAATTTGGTCTAACCCACAACCGACCTTTGGTATGGTTAACTTTCTGTCACCGTTAGCACAAAGTTGCTTCCTTAAGTCCTACAGTGTCTTCCACAGGTCTTTGTAACATGGATGATGAACCGCTTTCATAATGAGGTTGTAGATACTTCACACACCTCAATGGTGATGATGCCATAGATTACACATCTTCCCAATTTCTGGATCCTGTTGTGGTATCCCTTCTACACTGCCATATTGCATTTTAGATTCAGCAGCAATACCATGAAACATCTGTAAATTTTTGCAACATTATGAATCGAAGGGTGTTCTTTTAACATACGTCAAAGTGGTTTATATACTGTACAGTGGTAACTCTGAATCAGGCTCTAAAAATCCTGAGTAACTTTCATATTCTCAATCTCGGCATGGAAAGCTTTTGTTCATTCTTTAGTTATTCTTCCTACCAGCTTAAGAAACCAATTGAATCATGTGTACAATTTTAGGTTTTCCATTGGGTAGTTTCTTAATCTGATATGTTATATTGTTAATCCTTGTATAACTTTATACAGGTCTTTTCAAGGACATTGCAGTTTATGTGATAGGCCTTATTATCACTGCAACTGGTGTAACTACATCAGCTCATTGATTGAAATCCACTAGTTAAGAATTCATATCGCACTGGACTTGCATTCAATCACTAGCAATTTGAATATTACTACATATTCTCTCAAGAATTAAGTTCAGCTGCCACTAAAAGCCCTCAATGTATCCACTTTCAGTGTTTTTGTCTTCTTCAGGCCTAGCACCAAATTCTAGATCACATGTTGACACTGTCATAGCTGACCGGTAATTGATATGATTCGAGATAACATTCTACACACATGTCCACTGGCCTACCAACTTAATGCATGTGCAGATTGGTGCTCTGATAATTGCCAAGATCTGTTATGGCAAAAGGGTTATTTTTGACTTATCTTCATATTATACCAAATTTGTTGTTTTATTCACTTATACTGATGTAATTAAATAAATATTTAAATTAAATTACTAGTATTCTGATTATTTCTTTACAAATTGCACTTTAAAATAGAAAGAAAAATTTAAAAGTAATAAGTTTTGCCAACTTCTTATATCGAAATATAACAATAAATTTGACAGGTTAATTGGTTCTAGGTAAAAATTGCTCTTTCAAAGATAGAATATTATTGCTGATATGTATGTATTTGATGTTTTGATAAACAAATCTTTCTTGGTTTTTGCCTTTCTATACAACTACTACACCTCACTTTGAAGGCCCAAATCTCAAAAACAGCAGATATAAATTTTATGAAAGTTTAACCATTTATCAAATAACTATTTGTTCTTGGATTCCATACATTTTATTTGTTTCTGCCTGGCTATTTTGGAGATTTTGCTTTAAAAAACCTAATGTGAAATACTTTTTAAAACTGACAGGATGTTTATCAGGATTAAACTTCAACCCTTTCAGAAATAACTAAATATTGATTTTTCACATTGTTATAACTAAAATATGTAAGATGCTATCATTTAAACTACAACATGTAACATGCAATCATTTAAATTTCAGTTTGCAGCGGGCCATGAAATTTTTCCATAAAACGTAGCTTATACATACGCACGCCAACTAAAGATAATACATAACCGGCAAATTATGTCAACAAATTTGGTGTAAAGAACTTTATTATTAAATTAAAATAAGAAATTTATTTATAATAAATATACGAAATAATGACCATTGCATTCAACGCATTTGTGGACTCTTCATTTTAAATTCCTGAAAACGTTTTGTAAAATATGACAAATTCAAACTGTCAATTTGACAGATAATTATTACTGAGAATGAATTAAGCTAAGACATGAATTTGTTTTCATAGCCCACTGGGAACTAAAATTTAAATGATTGCATGGTATAAATAGATATTACAAAAAACGACTCTCACAGCATGACCTATTTGGATAATTCTAGTTTCCTTTAATATACAAAGAAAAATTGAAAACATTTCGAAACTATCATTAAAATACAATTTATTTCATCAAAATGATTGAATAGCGATATGAATCTGAGGAGTCATAACTATTACTTTGGTAATAGTGTATTAAGCATTAATGTTCCTTTGCATTTAGGTGATTCAGTTTTAGCACTTCTAATCAAAATCTTACTTGGCCTTTGAAGAGAATTACTGATACATGAATGACATGGATCTATTGCAACCCTACTTCAACTATTATTTTACTAAAATTTATTAATGCAATATTTGGTAGAAAAATAATTTCAACCTATTTTTACCACTACGAGTATATGATGAAAATAATTAAAAATCTAATTCTTACCAAATTCTTGACAGTTAACTGATATAACAGAATCACAGCTCTCAGACCTTTCCAATTGAGTCAGTAATTGAACACCAAATCGCTGTAAAGGCTTTAATTTATAATAGCCATTGGTGGAATTTTCTGAAATATTAATTGCTTCAGTGGAAGTTGAACCAGAAAATCCAAGACTTTGACAAAATTGATCTGAATATGATGAATTCCATAAATCAGAACATACTTGTAACCATGTTTCATTGGTTGAAAGTATCTATAAAAATTAAATATTATTTATTTTAAGTTTGCCAACCTTCATGCACAGTATGGTTATAAATGATTACATAAATTCATTATAAAATGAATAATTTCCTAGAAATGAGCTCAGAGACACATCACTTTTTATTTTGCGCAGTTTTTAAGACAAATTTTATAATTTGGTAGCCTTATTGAAAGGATATGATGTTATCATAACTTTTTTTAAATAACAATCTCTATAGGGTGATTTTAAAATAGATTGACAAACTTGGTAGTTCTAAATGAAGAGAAAAAAATTGTTTTTAAAAAGAAATACAAAAGAATTGTCTGATAGTACTTGCAACAGCAGAACAGCTGAATGTGTCATTTTAAGTGCATAAATGATAAAAACATGATGTAGTTGTTACGTCATTCTAAAATACAAAATTTACGTAAATCAGAGATATTTATTTCATCAAAATACTAACATGTGTTAATACAAATATACTAATATTTAACTTTTAATGACAAATGCTAACCAAAACATATTATAAAATTTGATATTTCTTGTAATACATTGAAGACAAATAAATACTACTACTACTACTACATTTATAGTGTCACATGAATTTCCAAATGTTGTACATATGCTAAATTATCAGGATGTTTTGTGTTTTATCAAATGCTGTTTGAACTACTGTCAATATTTTTTGTTACTGAAATTTATTAATTTTCATATTTGTGTGTTAATTAATTTAATTACATTTAGTTTTAAGTTGACATCAGATTTAAATACGTGATTTTTATTTATGGGGCTATATGAAACAATTAGTATACATAGCGCCTATAAATAAGTCAGAACAATTAACAGAATGAATATATGATGCTGCACGAATATTTCATGATTCTCCCGAAATGCTCCTCCAAATGCAATAATCATTATATCATAAAGCATACCTGTGTATTGACAGTGGAGGTGAACATTTTGAACTTCTTATAAAAAGTTAAGTTCTTCAGTTCTCATTGTATTGATCTTATCTTAAATTGCAAGTTGGGAAAGATTAAGGAAAATATTCTTTGATTTTGAAATTACAGCACAATTCAGTTTAATTGATTTGATTTTGGGTTTTTACGGTCTACATGGAAATATCGAAATTATGCTACTTATAAAAATCTGGATATTATCTTTAGTGTAATTGAATATATTTGAAATTAAATGTTCAATTTTTATCTGCATAAAACTCGAACAAATACAATTGATATGCATTGGGATAGATTAGTATTCACATGTGATAACCAAATATACAGATGCTGTAATTTGATATTGAAGCAATATGTTGTTTCCTCTATGACATGAAGTTAAAATTGGGATGGGTCTAGATATATTCATTTGGATACATACTTTCCAGCAGTTCTCAAAAAGTTGACATTATCAATTTTTCCAAAAAGTGTTCTATTTTATATGATTTTGTTGTTAATGGCCATGGTTAGCTCTCCATAATAACGTTTTAAAATCACCTTGTATATAATTTTACTTAAATTCCAGTAAGGCTAAAATTCGCTTTCAAAATCCAGAAAATTGTCACAAAGTTTCATATTAAATTGTTGAGAAAAATTATTTAAAAGTAAGATTTTTGCAAAAAATACAATGTTAATGATAATTTAGTAGGTAGATGTTTAAGGATACTCATTTAGTTATCAGTTTGCTTCAGTTTAACTAAGTTTGATCTGTTATCAATTCAGTTTTTCTAAAAAGAATGAATCTAGCAGAAACCAAAGGAATAGAGATACTCATGATGATTGGTTTTGGTAATATCCAAATCAAAATTCAATCAATCAGTTAACAGATACTAGAATTGATGCAAAATTCAGAAAAACTAGACACGGTAAAGATCTTTCTAAAAGTGATTGTCACGGTATCTCAGGAGAAACTAAAATTAATGTTTTATTATGCTGCAACACTAGCAACCGACAAATAATATCGGACCAAGGCATTGATCGTTACACAGTTATAAAATTTTTACAAAAGCAATAGTGGTATTCTTATAAAATTAGACTGCTTCAAAAGATAACTGAAGATGATACTGCAATTCTATGAGGACATGATGGAAACTTGTAATGCTGGTGTGATGTTTGCGAAGAGAATAATTATTTCTGATAAAGCTACATTTCACTTGAATGAACTAGTAAACAGACAGAATTTTCGATAATGGTCAGAAGAAAATCCCCACTTGACTCAAGACTATTATACTCAATTTTCTCAAGTTAATGTATAGAGCGACATTTTCCGAAATATTTCTTCAAAAACAATTTGGCTGGAGATCATTACTTAGGACTTACTCTGTGATGATCTGATCTCTACATTAACAATTTAATTTACACATGATGATGATCCTGATTTATCACATATCAGCCGTTGCTATCAGCATAATGTAGCTTCACTGCATTATGCTACCAATGTGTGGCCATATTTAAATTATGATTGGTTGATGAGGATGAAGAGAATAGTGGGCAAGATCTCCTGACTTAATCTCTTATGAATACCTATTATGGGGTTATATAAAAAGTAAAGTCTATAAAAATTGGCCTCACAATTTGAAAGACTTAAAGAAAAGAATATGCAGTGAAATTAGGAAAATGACACCAAGTGGATAAACAGCATGTAAAACAATTTTTGTTCCATCTAGGACATTGTTAAACTATGAACAGACAACACTTTGAACATTTATTGTGAACCTTTTCCCTTAGGCATTATTAAAATATCCCATTTTTCTTAATATTTTCAGAATGGGAATTTGTGAAAATTTTCTGCGTTTTGAAAAAAGTTTATACCTTACCAGAATGTGAAAAAAATATAGGTTATTATGAAGGAAGATGAAATCTACTTAACCAGGAAAGAAAATACAGCGAAAACAAAATTTTATTTTTCCGCATATGATCCTTCGGCAGTTAAACATTAGTCCAACATTTCACTAATAACACAATATCCTTCAAAAAAATTCTTTTGGTAACTTCGCATAAAACTTGAAAATAGTATTTTTTAATTCTTCATCTGAAGAAAATCAATGTTCTCGCAAGTGATTCTTCAGCTTAAGAATGAACTTATAGTCTGGCAAAGATAGGTCAAGATCGTTATTGTTAATTTCTTTCTGAACTTTGTGATCCTTATGAACTTGACAGTTGTTATCCAGCAATAAAGTTTTTTGGGCAAAATTATTGGGTCTCTTTTGCATATTTTAATTGTTTGTTTGTAAACATCTGTGGTAACTGCAGACGCCTTTTGGACATACTCAATACAAAAAATGTCATATTAGCTTCCTTGCAGATGATGCACGTATCTTTGCTTTGTGGGTGGTGGAGAGTTTTGTGTATCCATTGCATTGGATCTTGTTTCGTTGGGTGTCTCATCACCCATTAAAATTTTGAAAAAACCCTTAATCATGAGCTAAATCTGCTAATTTTTTTCACAAGTTTTATTCAAGTCAGGATTTCCAAAATCCATCATGCTGACCTTTATTCATTCTCAAATCTTTATGCGACATTGTCAAAACGGATGCTTCGCATTTTCCTATTTCTTTTGAAATAACAAAACTTCGATTTGTTGATCCATTAGCACAATTTCTTCAACTTTCTTGGATGTTTTCTTTGGTTCTTGCCTTTGAACATTGTCCAATTTTGGGGACATCTTGAATAGATTCTCTGCTCCATTTGAACTGATTTAAACAAAATTTTATTTGAAAATATGAAATGAATTTTCACCACATACAGCAGTCATATGCTCATGTATAATTTTTGGCTGATTGCCATCTTTTGTCAAAAACATTATCATGATTCATGCACGTTTTCATGTGTTTATAGCATTACAAAAACCACAAAAATGGTTTAATTTACACAAAACTTGACAGATACTCATATGAATAGTTGCATCAACTTAACAGTAAACAATTTGTCGGGACAGCATGTTTATTTCAGAGATTGGTAAATTTCATTTTAAATCTTCACTCATATTTAAAAAAATATGATGTCATAACTCTTTCAAATATGGCCACCAATTATAAAATTTGTCTTAAAAGCAGCACAATTTAAAATAAACATTATATCTAGGCTTATTTGCACAAAATTGTTATTTAATTTTTTATCAAATGCTATAGCAATATGTTATAATATTAATCATAAATATGCAATAAAATTTATGAATCAAGTTCCAACGGTCTTTTTTACTAATAACTTTTTATCTTACAGAAACTGCTCATGAATAAATAAGGATGGCATTACTCCACGGAGATATTTGATAAACTATATTTGAAATTAATTGAAAATGAAAATATTTGATGTCATTTATCGGAACTAATTTCTCTCATAGTGTTATTTAAACTAGAATAGTTACATTTAACTATAAAAGTTTCTCATACCTTATTTTAAATAACTTACTTCGATGAAATTAGGGTTAGTCAAATGTCCTTCTGATTCTTGAATTCTTGTGCAATTCCATTCATCAGAGAAATCAGGACACTGTTCAATACCATCACATTTTTGATAATTAGGAATACATCCTCCACCTTTTATACATTTAAATTGGTCAACAGCACATTCTGTAATACATACAAGTATATTAAAAGCAGTTAACATTAAATAAATTTTAATGTTAATACCACATAAGTTCTCATCATCACCACCAACACAATCACGTTTTCCATCACACCTCCAGCTAGCAGGTATACATGTGCCTTGGTTTACACAATGATATGCATTATTTGAACATATTTGTGTGTGACAGTTATATTCATCTTCTCCATTAGGACAATCGGCACGACCATTACATTTCATAGATAATGGAATACACCGATTTTTTTCTCCACATGAAAATTCATCAAATCGGCATTTCCAGGAATCTGAAAAATATAATAAATAATATTTTGTTTTAATAGATTTCTAATAGACTTACTGCAGTTCTGTTCATCACTTCCATCATTACAGTCAGTAATTCCATCACAAACGAGACTTCTTTTTAAACATTGTCCATTTATACACTAAAAGTAAGAAGTTCGTTATCTCAGTAATAAATTGCTTTAATTACATACTTGAAAGTTATTAAGGCAATTCTCTTGAATGCATCCAAGTTCATCAGAAGCATCTGTACAGTCATCAACAGAATCACATCGGTCATTATTTGAAACGCAGTAACTACCACTTTTTATGGATGTACCATTTTGACACTGAAATTGTCCTGTTGCACATTTTGAAAATGCAGATAAGGTAAATCCTTCTGTTGCAGGCCTAAGGTCATTCTCAAAAGTTTTGTTATTAATTTCTTGTATGATTTTGGGTTGTGTGTTTATTTTATAAAAATCATTCTCAAAAGTTTTGTTATTAATTTCTTGTATAGTTTTGGGTTGTGTATTTATTTTATAAAAATCATTCTCAAAAGTTTTGTTATTTATTTCTTGTATAGTTTTGGGTTGTGTATTTAATTTATAAAAATCAATTTCAGAATCTACATTGCCTTTAGGTGAAAAAGTGAACGTAGCTTTGTCTGTAAAATCAGTAGCGATATAATGGTCACTGTCATTATCAATCAAAGATGTTGATTTTGTTAAACTATTTTTATTTAAAATGTTTTCATCTTTAGTATTTTTTATATTTTTATCATCAACTGAATATTTATTCAAAACAACTTTTTCCTCGTCACTTATATCATTTAAAAAGTCACTGGGATCATAAATAGAATCAACAGATTCCAATTTATTAAAGTTTTCATTTTCTACCTTTTTATGTTTCTTTAAATCAACTTCTTCTTCTAAAGGAATAACAGGTAATGGTGTTTCTATTGAAGTTATATTATTCTTTATTGTAGTGGTATCATCTGAAACATTTTCATGAACTTCATATTGATGAATATGTTCAGATAGTGAAGATAAAGTTGTTGACTGAATTCCATTTTCGGTTATATCCATTTTATTTTTGGTTTTGGTATCTTCATTAGCAAAGAATACAGTGTCAGTTGCAGTTTCAATCATTTCAGCATGTATTGTAGCATTAGAGGTAAAATTAGTTGTCTCTGTTACCAATTCTCTATTTCCATGTAGTTTGTTAGTAGTTGTTTCGAGAGCAATTAAATCTTCTGTGCTTGTATTGATGTCAGTAAAATTTTCACTAAATGAATTCAGGTCTGATATAACTTTATCTTTCGCAGGTTGTTCAGGTAATGTTGCCATGGTTGTTTGGGGTACTTCCGTTTGTTGTTCAGAACTTTCAGTACTAGTTTGTAATTTTAGGAAATAGTTATTGCTGTGAACATTGTTTAAAATATCAGGACTTAATGTAGGTTCTCTTTTAATTGTAGTTGTTTCTATATTCTGTGATGACACATTTGATATAGTTTGTTCATTAATTATTACCTCGCTTTTATTATTTGCATCATTTTCTGATATTTCTAAGATTTGCTTCGGAGAAAGATCATCATTTTTAGTTTCCAATTTATTAAGTAATTCGTTCTCACTATTGCTATTTTCAGTTGCTTCATTTGATTTTTCTGTTTTATTTTCTTCCAAAGGCATAACACCAAGTACTGTATCTGTAGGCATAAGATCATCAGGATTTGTTATATTCATTTCATCATTATCTAACCTCGGGGGATTTTCAGAAACTACTAACACAGGGTTTTGATGAATATTAGTCTCGTTTAAATGATAAGGTGGTACAGTTGAATGATTTATATCAGAATTTAAAATATTAATAAATGTATCATTTTCAGTTGAACTATCTAGATCCGGATGTAAAATATTAATAAATGTATCATTTTCAGTTGAACGATCTAGATCAGGATGTAAAATATTAATAAGTGTATCATTTTCAATATCTGGCAAAAATGGAGACATATTATCCAGAGCGTTTGTGTTTTCTGTTACATCATAGGTAAGTAGATGATGATGAAGGTCAGGTGTTGTATTTGCTATTATATTTTCTGAAGATTGGTTTTCTGATATGGCTATCTCAATATCAGTAGATTTATGAATTTCATTATTGCCATTATTTACAGATATAATGGGAAGAGTTGTCGTTTCTGTAATTTCACTATTTTGAGTTTTTACTGTATGGGCAATATTATTTACTGAAACTGATATCAAATTGTTAATATCTTCATGCGACGTATGATCTATTTCAGCTTCATTTATTTTAACAGTTTGTTCATTCAATGTTTTTAATGTAGTCGTTTCAATCATTTCAGATATATTATTTTTATCAATTGTCAATTTGTCAATTTTTGTTGTATTTTCAACCATTTCAGATGGTTTTTTTTTATCATTTGAAATGTTAATCATACTTTCTTCATTAATTTTTGTTGTACTTTCTTCAACTGCAATTGCATGATTAGAATTTCTCACAGTTTCCTTTGAGGAATTTACGTCAACTTCATTTTTGATAGTTTCATTAACAAAATTTTGAGTCGTTTCAGTAGTAAGTCCTAAATTGTTTTCTAGTGGAATTACTTTAAATTCAGTCTCATTTAAATAAGTAGGCATATTTGTTGCAAGAGTATCTTGAATGGTTGTATCTTCAACTTTATCCATTACTGTTGTTCTTTCAGGTAAAATAACTTCATTATTAACATTTAGTAAAGGTGTCAATTCAGAATCATTATTATCAACTGTAGAAATTTTAATGGAATTATCAATTTCACCATGGAGTTGTACATTAAGTGTTGTATTATTAACTGAAGATTCTGTTATACTTTCTGGTTTAAATGTTAATTCACTAGAGTGGGCATTTTCATTAAAAAGAGAATTTTCTTTATCAGCAAATTTGGCTTCTCTTCCTTGTGAAGTAAATTGATGAATATTTAATTCTGTTGTTCCTTCAACAAATTCGGTATTTATTTCTGGGTTTTCTAATGATACTTTTATTCCTTGATCCATAATTGCATGACTGTCTACGGAAGATGTATCATATAATTCTTTGGTTGGTTCTAACTGTACAACATTAGGGTTTATTGTTAATTCTGAGTTTGAATTAGTGCTAATGGTGGTAAACATTTCTTCTTTTTCTTCAATTACTTTACTTGATGATTCCATATCAGGATGCATTGTTAATTTTGATAAATGATCTAATTCTGTCGTGGGCTCTTGAATGGCATGAATGGCTAAATCAACATTTTTAAATGAGTATGAAGTAGATTCTGTTAAGTTTATTAATTTGGGCTTTGGTTCTAAAGTTGTCTGTATAGATGTTACCTCATTTCTGTCTCCTTCAGGGTATTGTACTACTGATCCTGTAATTGTTTCTGAATTTGAAATTGATTGAAATTCAGTTGTAGGATGTTGTTCCTCAGGAACTTCTAATTTTATTGTAGATTTTGATGATGGTTGTAGTTCACTGGTAAGTGTTGTTTTTGACAAAAATATGGATTCAGTGCTAGGCTCTAATTCTGATTGTACTTCTGTTTTGAAAACAAATTTGTGTTCTACTGAAGATTCAGATTCTGCTGATGTTTTAGGTTCTGGTGTTGGATGAAATTCCATTAATAATTTTGCTTCTGTTGATAGTTCAGATTCTACTAAAGGTATATGTTCTGTTGAAGGTGCATGTTCTACTGA
The DNA here is from genome assembly GCA_024586415.1 of Phrixothrix hirtus. Classification (NCBI taxonomy): domain Eukaryota; kingdom Metazoa; phylum Arthropoda; class Insecta; order Coleoptera; family Phengodidae; genus Phrixothrix; species Phrixothrix hirtus. Next base: position 13,789 of record JAHWXV010631824.1, on the reverse strand, counting down.
AGGTCCAAGTTTTGCTGAAGGTTCAGGTTCAGCTATAGGTGCAGGTTCAGCTGTAGCTGTAGGTTCAGCTGAAGGTGCAGGTTCAGCTGTAGGTGCAGGTTCAGCTGTAGGTGCAGGTTCAGTTGTAGGTGCAGGTTCAGCAGTAGATGCAGGTTCAGCTATAGGTGCAGGTTCAGCGGCAGGTGCAGGTTCAGCTGTAGGTGAAGGTTCAGCTGTAGGTGCAGGTTCAGCTATAGCTACAGGTTCAACTGTAGGTGCAGGTTCAGCTGTAGGTTCTTGATTTGCTGAAAATTCGTGCTCTATTGAATGCTCATGTTCTGTTGAAGGTGCAGGTTCTGCTGAAGGTTCAGGTTCTGCTGAAGGCTCAAATTCTACTGATGGTTCAGGTATTACTGAAGGTTCGGTTTCTGCTGAAGGTTCAGGTTTGACAGAAGGTTCTGGTTCTGCAGTAGGTTCAGGTAAAGAGGAGGGTTCGGAAGTTACTGAGTGATCAGAGTGAGCATGGGGTAAGTGGATCTGTGTATGTTCAAATTTAAAATCGGTTATAGGTTCCTGTTCTGTACTTGAAGCAGGTTCTGGTTGAGGTTTGTGTGCATCTACACAAGTCTTTTCATCTATATCTAATTTTTTATTAAAAGGGCATTCACATTTAAAATTCACAGTCTTATAATCAAATGAGCAGGTATATTCACAGCCATTTTGATTAATTTGGCACATATTAAGAACTTTGTTTGTTTTTATTGTCGATTGTGATATGTGATATTTGTCTAAATATCCATAATTGTAATTTAGTGCATTATTTAATCTATTTTCAAGTGTCTCTTTATCAATAGGATCTTTAGGATTATGAATTCCATCCTTATATACCCATCCAATGTGATATTTCACTACTACACTACCTGACCTAAAAAAAAAGATTATTATATTGATTTTACATTTTTTTCAGTTTCTTACATAAATTCAACGACTTTAAGTTCAATGTCAGCAGCTCCATATTGTAAAACATCATTGGAAAACAAAACATTTTTTAGTTCTCTTTCAAGGGTTTCAGCAAGATGTTTAAATTCAGAACTATTTTTAAGTGCCAATTCTTCAGAAAATTGTAAGTTGTCGATAGTCATCTGTGATTCAAGTGCTCGGGGAACTAAAACATTTACTTTACAGTTAGATAATTTAAAAAGTTGTTTTATAAGTATGTAACCTTCAATTATAGATGTGTCAGTTGATGGTAATAAAACAGAAACTGTACTTATGGGAGGTTCAGGCGTTACTGGATAATTATTTCCAATTTTATCTGGCGCCATTGAAGTCGGTTCATCATCATTTGCTAGTCCGAATAAACCTCCTGCTGATTTTACATTTGTGTCATCTACTGTAAGAGAATTTCCAAACTGCCTTGCTTCTTGAACTGGATGTGCTTCTGGATTACCAATAATGCCAACTAAAATTAAAATTTAATGTTGTTAATAGATGTTTTATTTCATTAAAACGTATTTTTTGCATTTCCGGGACTAAAATGCTACATTTAGTCATTTGTTTCTAAGACTAAAGAGAACTTTTAATCACAAGGAATTACATTTTTACTTAATGGCCAGTTTCATAATAAACATAAACGTTACTTTATTTTAAAGTCAACTTTAACTTCTTTAGTTACAATTGTATTATATATTGCTATATATTATAGCAGTAAAAGTAACTTTAACTTTAAATTTATTATGAAATTGGCCCTAGTCCAAGAGAGAGAAAAAGTAAATTTAATAAAGTAAATTCATGGCAACAATAAAAATTCATCAATTAAAATTAGATATCGCTGAAAGCGTTACTATATCTCTTTGTAAATAAAATTTAAATGGCATTTGTCGTGAAGCATAGATTGATAACTTGAACGACATGTCAATGTCAAAATCATGCAATTTGACTTTGTTCCATCTATTTGATTTCAAATTATTTGAAAGTGTAAAAAATAACGTATACCTCAAGATTAAAGTGTTTTTAATCCCTTGAGAGATTATTTCTCTCTCGGGATTAAGAGGCGCTTTAGTCCCTTCGCGTATAATAAACTATTATTCAAAATTAATGTATAATTCAATGTTTAGGGTAAATTAAAGTAGTACACAAAACTTTTACAACTTTTAGATGCGTATTTTAGATACGTGAAAGAGAAGAAAAATAATCAGCAAATGTATTTCAATAAGTTATAAACTTATAACATGTTTCGACTTATAAGGCCATTTTCAAATAGGGTTTATAATAAGCTTTAAAAATAAAGCAATGAAAACACATAATATCAGAATGTAACACTACTAAGGATAAGAGCAAATTACTTAAAAATTTCGCTTGTACAGTTTTTCTTAATATAGTGAGAACCATTGCACGTCAGATATTATATATTAAAAGCTGATTACAAAAATAGATGGCGCCCGAGCAGGGATCTGAAAACTTAGAAACCTGGGGATCAAATTACAGAGATTAGGTAATTAATAAGACTAATTGGTAATTGAGTAACACCTTAACATTTAAAAATTACTAAATATTGCAATATTTTTTACATGGTACGTCTTAATAATAGATTAGCGATAAATTTAAATGAGTTTATCTTTATCTTAGTAGTAAATATTCCATTCCACTCAGTTAAAAGTTACAATTTTACACTGCTGATACTGTAATACTGTTTTGTTTAACGTTAATCCATGTATTTAATATAAAATAAAATTATCCTTGTTTCTCCTTTGATCGAACAAAACATTACAAATGACTACTATTTTCGGTAGAAATTACTTTGACCTTACTTTTGTATTTAATATTTTTAAAACCATTTAATGTAGGCTTTTTATTTTAATGACGATATGTCAGAGAAGCGTTATACAGCAACATTATGCAACATTGTCATGTCCTTATCCATAAAACATGCAAAAACAATCCTACAATTGAAAAAGATTATTGTCGATATTATTTAAAATTAATAATAAATCATATTTCTAATCTTTAAGTATGTAATATAATATATAATCACCATTACAAGAACACAAATTTGTAAACGAATTACTGGCCATCATACGTTATGCGAAAATGAATCTAGAACTTCTATAATAAAATTTATTTTAATTTAATTTAATTTTAATTTACAAATTATGACTTCACATCACAATAAAAAGCATTTACATCGTAGTGCAACGTCATTATCAGGTAACTCTTAAATTAAGACGTAACTCGTCTGATTCTTGAAGGGAGTCTTGTTAATTTAACTATTGCAACATGTAACCTTTTCTGTTAGATAGATACCTCCAGCGTATTAAATATTTAAGTTGGTAGTGAATTACTAACGATATGACTATATGATACATATTTGATATAGTAGAATTATAAAATATAAAATGGGCGAAATGTATATTGATAAAAAACGAAGTTATTATTACGTTTACTTTTCCAATTAGTTAAAATAAATTAGAAAATTTACTATACTTTAGTATATGATTTTTAATCTGCAGTGTTTCATTTATTAATTAATATTGGTGTCATCATGGATGTAATATGGTGGCCAAAACAATTTTGCAGTTAGGGTGTCACTACTTCCCGAGTTTCGCTGAAAAGGGGTTTCGGTCACTTCTCACTTCTATAGTAGCCATCCTCTCGCATGGGGGAATTTAAAGAATATTTTACACCAACGTAACAAGTCGCAAATGGCACGTGATAAGATGACTTCACGCCAAAGTGACACGTGGAAAGTAAATAAATTCTACATAAAAAGTATGCCTCACCAAGGGGATGTTGCACATTCAGTATAAAACAGTCTCAATATACGCCGTGAATACTATATTCTTTTCTCTCTTCTAAGTTACAATTTTAGAAGTGTAGTACGTTTTGCCAAAATTCAAACATAGGTGATCAATGTAACGAACAATATCAGAATACCGGTACTATATAGAATAGTTAATTTTTAGTCGTAACGATATACTGATTCAATTTAGTAGTCGCATCGAGGTGTCACGTGGTATGCGACTTGTGACTTGCCACTTTAGTGGAGTCTTTATTGAAAAACAAATGCTGTTGTTGAGAATAGTACGTTTACTTCATAGAATATGGATTTATTTCGACTTGAAGAATCAAAGAATATTATTTTGTTTAAAACTTAGGACAGTTTATCAACCACGTGAGATATTAATATTTTGTTATAAGTACCCAATATTAATGATTCATGTTTCATTTTATCTAAGATTGAACGTTCATATTTATTAATGATAGTTGGCTGTTATTTTGTGCATCCTGGTCAAAATTAAAATCAAATAATTTCTTCAAAGTTAAAATTTAATAACATTTTTAATTTAAGAATTGTTTACTATCTCATAAATTACACCAGGAAGAACAACGATGAACAACTACTCCGGAAAAACTTACATCAGAAATGATCAAAATAGTATTATTTATAAGCTTCATCTGACAATCAAATGTTTATCATATATTTAAGTAGTATTTAATTATAGTTCTCTCCGTTTATTATTTCCTTTGTATAAGATCGTTGATGTAGTTCAAATAATTTTGACAGAAAATGAAAGCAAGGTTGGAATTGAATTCAAAAAGTTGATTTTTCGTCAACGGTTGAGGAGTGCATTATTTCTGAATAGCACTTTTTATTTTATACTGATATTAAAATTCTGAAAATGTTGAAAAAACAATGACTCAGGGGTTAAAATATTTGTATTAGTGTTAAAAGTAATATATAGCGAAATGACACTAATAATATTTAATAGTTATTTAAAATAGAGAAAGGGTGTACATCAGCTAAGCATCAGCAAAAACCCCAAGTCGATAAGATCACTAAATAAACACTGATTTATATGATTTTAAACTGAGGAAACTAAATAAAATAATCCTCGGAAAATTTAAAATTTATATGGTACTAGACAAAATTTCTACAAATAGGGTAAGAAGAAATACAATGAATTAAATAAATATACTACAACTATAATCTTCTTAGAAACTAGGTTTCCGTAAATTCTTGTTGAATAACATTTTTATTTAACCAAAGCGCAAGCAAACATTTTTAAAAATTGTCTTGTAAACGCTAACAATTGAATATTAAGTTCTAAAGTAGCAAAATGTAATATTAAATGAGTAGTGACATGTAGATACTTAAAATAGAAGAAAAAGTAATATAACATTCAAAACGATAGAACAAACTTCTGTAAAGGTGCTAATTACAAAATTTGAGTACTGGAGAATATAAAGCGACCTCCTTTATGTAGGTACATGGCAACTTGGTCAAATTACTTCTATTTTAAGTCTCTAGATATCACTATTCATTTAATATTGCAATAACTTATCCTGTATAACAGGATTATAAGGAGATGCTTTGTCAGTATAGAAACAGCCATAAATACGATGATTTTTAACATGAATGAAGCCTAAGTATATGAATCTTTGGCGGTATTTAATTTGATAAAGTTGTTGAGTATCTACATAACGTTTTATAGTGAAAAACCATTTTAATGTTTTTATCTAGTGCTAAAATTTTATAATGCGCGGCTGAGTTTTTTCATTCCATAGTTAAATAAATTGAAGAAATGGTTTAGGTGTAATCGTAATTCTGGTTTGAATTAAAAATGGCCCTCAAGTTCAATATTGCTTAGAAAGGAATAAGATCGAAATTCATCATTAAGTTGTGTTAATATTGACTTGAAATGTGTATGAAAATCATTTTAGCGCCAATTACAACTTGAGTAATTTTTGATAACATTACACTGAATTTTATAATCTTTATAAATAGCCCGCACACCTTCGAATCCGGTCAACACTTCAAATTGTGTATATTGAGGACGTATGGGTAGAAATCAATAATCGTACGTCACTTAGCGACACAAAATTCAAATTTGAATTTTAATGTAAAATATATCCAAATAAAAAATCGTTACAACTTATTTTATTAAGCAGACCATTCGCAAGCATTATGCGACTTTTTTTGGAAATTTAAAGTACCAAAATTGTAGCATCTCTATTTGTGGATGGTCGGTATCAAATTATGTTTCAAGGTCAACATTTTACATAATAATTTATTGGGTAAATACATCAATGGGGAACCTTTTATTAATAAAAAAGAAAGCATTAATACGGTATTTATATGAATAACTGAAGGGTTGGTTTTGCGCTAGCTATTAACTTTGTTTGCTGTCAACTTCTTATTAACACAGAGCGAATTTCTATCTAGTGAAGTCGTTAGTGTTTACTGTTTATAGTATTATTAAATATTATAAATTTGACAGCGGTTAAGGACAGACAGTCTGAGGTAATACAATAAACATGTATTTAAAAGTTACTGCAATATTAAATAAATATTAGATTGGTTTTTCTTTCAAAAAATATAATTGTTTTGGATAAAAATTTTAAGGTATATCAATAATTAATTTTTTTATAATAATTTAAAACTCAAAACCTGGATTTCCCAATACCGTTTAATGTGAAAAATATAATTAAGTAGCCTACATATGTTTCGACTTGTTGTATTGGACCATCATCAGGGTTATAGCGATCTATAAGATCGTTTTATATACCTTAAATCTTGTGTTTGATTTAATGCCGGATTTACAAAAGAGAAAAACAGAACCACGTTGAGTCGTTACATTTTTAGAAGAAAAAATATCTAGAGTATATTAACAGTTATAAATCACCTTGAACTCACGAACGGTAATCGTTGAAAACTTTAAGAAAACAATGCTCAGGTTATTTGTTAGGAATCCTAAAGCAGCCCTGAAAAATTTAAAATGAATATTTAAGTAACTAATTTGTTACAATTTTAAAGAAATATGTGGGTTCAGAGTTCTTAAAATATAAAATATCAAGTTATTACAATCATTAAATAATGATCAATGTGAAATTGAATGCAAAACTAAGTTGCTGCACGTGCAAAATTCAAAGTTCAACTATTAAAGACACATCTGTATAATAAAATTTAAAACATAGTTAACAAGATTGAAAAATAGAAGTAAAGAACCTACTGATAAAGGAGCATAAATTGGATCCAGCTCTGCAACTGCCAGTAGACTTGAAAAATAAAAAAAATAGAACAAAACAAATTTCCCAAGCTAGCTAGGCATCGCCAATCTTTTTCTTAAAAAAATATCACTTCAACATTTTAACACTAATACCAATTTACTTGTGTAGCTTTGAAATAAGTAGTAAACGATAAATAAAGTAACTTAATTATGATTTAGAAATTTTTAATGTTAAATCTATAATTTGAGTTGTTATTTATAACTGATATAGAAGCATGATAATATAATTTTAAGTATAAAATTTTATTTTAAATAATTTGTTAAATGAATAATCATAAAATTATCAGATAGCTTCAAAATAAAGTAAATCGTTATTTAAACGAAATCATTAAGAATTCATTTATACAAACAAAAATTAAATTGAAATTTAATGATGATGTTTTCTGATAACAAAATTATAGGAATATCAAAAATGTAGGTATTAAACGCAGGTCGATTATGAATATAAAAATTACACCTAGATCTACTGGAAGAAGAATAACATGGTCCCAGATTCGACCTGGTAATCCACAAGCAACTTTTCATTCTGTACATTAGAACTGACTACAATCATGCTGATATAAAACGTCAACTGGTAACATAATCACATCAACATAAAACACACGTGAACTTGTTCAAAGCATATTAATTTACACCATTATAAAATTTTCAGTAATTAACTGATGTATAAATATATTCGGAAAGTTCATAACATAACATTCATTTTTACTTCGGAATATTCTACCTGAAACCTACTAAATCAGTGCTGAGCCACAATGGCCACTTGATGATATCCTCAACAATCGGAAGACATCTAGCGGCGAGAATTAGTTATTGATGTCACGTGGTTCTGATACCAACTAATTTAAAATAATGAATCAAAGCAACATTTTAATTCATGTTATTAATATATAATTTAAAGTAGTAAAACATTTTCCAATAGGTAGTCATTAATTTAACGATAAAATTTGTTATAAATGTATAATCGTTAAAAATTCATGTTAAGGTCAATGTGTATAAAGGGTATAGAATTACGAAATAAACAAACGTATATACCCATATTGATTCATCAGTTTATAACAAAAAAATTTAATTATAATTCGGTATACCATCGAACATTTCACCGTCATTTTGAATTTTATCAGTAAAATTGGATTAGCTATACGGACGGAGAAGTATTCAAAACACCATTGTGAAGAAAGATAACATTGTGATTCATGGACTGAACAATATTGTGACAGATGAGAAGTGGTGACATACATGAATGAATATAGTTCCTGGAAGAGCAGACGACCGTAAACACAATTGCTGCCGGAATAATCGAAGTGCAATTTTGGGACATACGAGGTGCGACAATTAAGTAATGAGACTGATGTGAAAAAAATATCACTTATATTTTTAGTCATTTTTAGTGTAATCTCCTTCAAAGTAGTTCCCTTCTGCTTGCACACACTTACTCCAGCGCTTCTGCAACTGCGGGTAACGTTTCTGTAACTCTGCTTTTGGAATGTCCTCCAAAACCCTCATCACAGCTTTTTAGACATCTTCTTTTGTTTGAAAATGGTGTGCCTTGACCACCATTTTGACTCTTGGAAATAGAAAAAAAGTCGCATAGAGCGATATCGGGTGAATAAGGTGGCTGTGGTAGTACTGAAATGTGTTTTGAGGTTAAAAATTGCTGCGCAGACAGTGCAGCATGCATGGCGCATTGTCGTGATGAAGAATTCAATTAACAGCCATGTTTGCACGGACACGGAGAACTTGTTTTCGAAGTCTTTCTACAATTTCTTTATAGAAATATTGGTTAATTGTTTGGCCTGGAGGCACCCACTCTTTATGAACAATGCCCTTGGAATTGAAGAAGCTCACCAGCATGCATTTCACTTTTGATTTTGACATGCGAGCTTTTTTGGGTCTGGTGATCCTTTTGAACACCATTACGAACTTTGACGTTTTGTTTCTGGATCGTACTGGTAGAACCAACTTCCATCACCAGTGATAACACGGCTCAATGAATCTGGATTGATTTCCACTTGCTCTAACAAATCGACTGCCACATTTCTTCTGATGCTTACCGTAAGTTGTCATTGTATTCTCACCCAATTTAACGCAAAAAGGAATGGTACACAGTTGCGCAATATTTCGCGATTCCATTTCTGTAATGAAAGACAAAACACGTGTTCCCTTATTACAGCACAACTCACGACTGAGCATCCGAATGAATGTGTCGCTTGGAGTAGAAGTAGCTTAGAGATCAAGGTCAAAGATGGAGCGCCTGTGCAAGCTGTAGGGTTGCCACATTTTGCAAAAAAATTAGTCTCATTTCTTAATTGTCATACCTCGTATATACGTTGGTATAGTAAAACAATCTTTGTATTCGCATTTTATATTTTAATTTGTGCGTGACCGATCAAAAGTAGGGTAAAGAATAAAGTTAGGATGACACCTAACTTACAAATTCATTATTTTGGGCGATAATATATCCGCCTCGTATAGGTTTATTAGAAATAATACTCTTTCAGTTTGATGTTTCACAAGTGGTGATAACTTTAACATGGAAAGAAGAAAAACAAACACCGTCTTTTAACAAGTATGTTCATTTTTAAAACGAGATTTGTTGCAGACTGACTATTTCACGCAATGCGTCAAATCCCAACGGTGGTTCTTTTGAAGCACTTATTCAAACCAGTCACTTTTTTGTTTAGCTTTACACGCGCGTTGAAGTTGGTCATGTTCAACTTAAACTCAGCGATCACTAAAAGTTGATACTTAAAACGTTTAGACGCCAGCGAATAAAATAATATGCACCTTGAGTAGTTTTCCAGACATAGAAGTTTGTTCAAAGCAAATAAAACTAGTACTGTATTAATCACTCTTAAGGGTTATGAAGATAATCAGTATAATGTATATGAAGTAGCCGTTCTGAGTATGCGAAGTAATCATGAATCGCGTTTCGGTTCTGACATCAGTCATTTGTTTGATTTGTGTTGTTTTGAGTATCCCTTTACGTGTTAGTAAATATCTGACTATAGTATCTTTATTTTTTGTTGGTTTTCCGCAGAATTATTTCTTCATGGTTTTTGCCGAAATTTCCCCATTACTGATTTTGCATGTTCCAAGTAATTTTCTACATTTTTCGGCAGTTTAAACGCTTCTACTTTTTATTTCTTACTTTAGAGATACTGTTCAAGTTTGCAGGCATATGGTTTCAAAATTACAGAATAAAGCAAAATTTGTGCCTAGAAGGATATTTATGTTCAATTAACCACAACGATGTCATTATAAATAATTCAATTTATCGTTATTTCTTGTTTTTGTGTAAGTTTCATCTTTGCTTACTGTTTTATGTTATTCTTCTGGAAATTTTCCTTGGCAAAGCAATTATTATAATATTTTTATTACTAAATACATCTTTTAAATGTAAGCGAGATTCCAAAGATGAAAAAAGCACAAACAGCATAAGACATCAGAGTGAAAAAGAACAGACGATGATAAAAAGAGTGAAATCAGCAACGAACACGAACTTTTACTTCGGAAAAAATAAAGCAAAATAACAAAAAATTATAATACATCCTACCGTGGCACAAGGAGTTATGTTATTAGGTGTGCGTGTTCTAGTCAAAGTCGAAGTATAGAGTTATACATTTCTTAGTGCAAATTGTAAATTCAAACATTTTTGGATTGCCATCAAAATCAAGTATTTTGCAAACATATTTAAATTAGAAAGTTTGTTTATTTGTTTGTTTGTTTGGTGGCGAGGCTTAGAGATGCGGATATTCCATTGAACCTCTTGGACTAGAATTGTTATGGTCATTCCACCATGTCTACTAGAATTTTGCCGAATCTGGAGTTCCATCGCCAGTAGGGATTTTTAACGTGTCAAACATCACATTGACACGGGACCTACGATTTTACTTCTTTATCCGAGAAAAAAACGTTTTATAAATTTTTTTCCGCTGAAAAATTTACAGACCTCTATCGGGTTTGAACCCGCTTTCCTTGAGTGTAGAAGCAAACATATTAACCACTAGACTAGTCGGGACCAGCGAATTAGGAAGACTTCTTTCACTTTGTCTCGAACAGCTTTCTTTACTTCGTTGCTTAGCGTAATGATTCGATGAAACACTGATAAAGTGATACAAGTTTTGAAATAGTATCAAAAACCCAACACAGCGCATTAAAGGATGGGTTTGAACTGCATCTTTTCACCTAATAATTCCACCTATAATCATACAGAATGCACGACCATTTTAAAAACATTTTATTTTTTAGGGACTTGTTAAAAAGATTATTTTATTTGTCGTTCAACTAGAATGACTACGTATATAATATGATCGACCACTATTTTTCTAAAAATTAGTGTTTATATATTGTGACAGTATCTGCATTAAATTTGAATAATAATTTATGATATATTTTAGTTAATTCGTTGAAAGTTTACTTCCGTTGGTTCAAATTTATTTTTAAATTATTTATTTTCCATTTCGCTATTATTTACTTATAATGCCTTAGATAAGATGTACACAAAGCTATCTATAACAGCCGGGCCATTATTAACGGGAGTTATGCATATGACATAAGAGGGAGTTATGAATTCATAACGCTCTCATATGTTATGATAGTTCTCTCGTATAAGTAAATAATAACGACAATAATGAAGTAACAAGTAAAATCTTGTATGCACCACTTGAATTACTAGATGATAACGCCCATCGAGCGACATCCATTCCTCGTGCTAAAGGCGCTCGGGATAGATGTCGCTCTCCAGGTGTTATCATTAATATAACTCTCTTGGTGTATAAATAGCTATAAATTTTGTAATGTTAAAGCAGTTTTTAGTATATAAAACAAATTTTGGAATTAATAAAGGCATCGTTTTCAAATTGATAGTATTTTTGAAATAAGAGCCTTTTTATTTTTATTCAAAATTATAGAAAGAAAATTTACATACTTCTTGTGCCCTAAAGGCGGGTGTGCGATCGTTAAATATGAGTTATTGCTTCCGATGAAGTCGTGAAAGTTGAAAATAACAAGCGCGTAGGTGAATATTAAGAATAAGGTAAAATATTATCAACTGTTTAATAAGAATTTTAAGTTGAGCACAAAATTCCCGCTGAAATTTACAAGAGAAAAAGTAGGCAGTTTTGCGCCTTGTGCGGGGATAGAAAAATTTTGTCCATTGTTTTAATTTTAAGAAAATATAAGAAAAGCTGGTTTTAAGCTAAAACTTGAATAGTACCCTTTTACGAAAGGGTAATTTTGTAAGTGTGTTAGTTTCCATTGCATTTAATCAAGATAATTGACTGTAGGTGTTGAGTGATAATAAATTTTGAGGAAGTTATCTATATTTCCTTCCCATCCTATCTGAGGGGCGTTCGATCGCCGCAGTATTGGAAAATCCTCCTAGAGGGAGTTTAAATATGTTGGCCGTTTGCTTACATCTGAAGAACCAAGGGTAGAACTTGATATCTCGCATAAACAATAAACCGCTACGTTCAGCAAATAACATTCGTGTTGTTTTTCATCTGATTCCAGTGTTATATATAATTCGAAACGGAATGTTTGATAAGACTTCTAAATAACAAACTTTTTGCTGAAGTGTGGTTTTTCAAAGCCAATTTTAAAAATATTCAACAAGGTTTGAACATAAGGTCAATATATCACTGAACAATTATTCCAAAAATAAAAGTAACGAATTGTATTTAGAAAAATTAAAACTCTGTCGTGGATACACTGATTGAAGTATATCTAATTACTGTCATACACTCAAAAACAACCAGCAATATGAAAACAAGGAATATTAAGTTTTTTCGCATTTCCTGTTATTTTTGAAATACCCTATACATAAAGTAAAATATGATGACATTTTTTTATCATATTAAATAAGTGAATGTATGCGTCGCCAGGTAATATTTTAGTACTACATACGTATGCATTATTTGCAATTTAATAGTTATTAAAGTTATTTGAAATTATTATTTACTAACTGAAATCAATAATTATTTTCTGCGCAATACTTAAAACTAATCAATTTTTGATAATACTCGATTTACAAAAAACCTTACTAAGATGCCAGTAATTTAAATGTTCTTGATATTAAAATTTATCTAGATATACTATTTAGCTTTGTTCTTTTCTAGGTTTCATTATTTTATTTTTATTTCTATGCAATTGATATTACATTATGCAGTGATGAAAATTGTTATTATATTTCAAAACAAAGATTTTTTGTTCCTTTGCCATTTAACGAATAGTAAAGAATAGCTTACTGAGTGTGACTCACTATTCAGTACCTACCAGCCTGCTAAGCTAGCAATGACCTCGGTTCGACTCATGGTTTCAATACCATACACTTGGCGAAGTATACTTTTTCAAGTTTTAAACAAAATTTGATGTTTGCGCGGTGCTCCAATTTTGCATTCACATTGGCAATTACAGAGAATTTAAAACACGTGTTAAAAATTGACTATAAAACATTAGCGATGTATCGAAGAGAAACTTCTGGTAGACTTAACACAACATCCCGGCGGTATATACAGAGCTGAGGTGGTGTAGTGATTAACGTTACTGTGTAGCATTAGGGAAGTCCTGGGTTCGATCCTTGGGGTGGCCTACTCTGATTCTGGATTCTGGATCGACAGAGGCATCTTTCTCTGAAGCAAATACCGGACCAGTATTTCCCCTCATTCCTACCTTCGAATCTTCACCTTTGCCTATTCTTACTTTCCATTCTTGGGCAGTAGCATTCGGGGCGGGGGGGGGGG
>JAHWXV010631806.1:0-12361 GCA_024586415.1 Phrixothrix hirtus | reverse complement strand
TTGAGTTGTCAATTTTATTGAAAAAGAAAACAAATAGTTTTCGAAACGTTTAATTTTTATTAAAGTTACACAGTTTTAACCCAAATATTGTTTTAATCATCAATGTGATGTTTGGCATGTTAAAAATCCCTACTAGTAATGGAACGCCTCTAGATACATCAAAATTATAGTAGACATGGCGAAATGACTACATAACAAGCTCTAATCCAAAAGGTCCAAGAGGAATTCCGCATCTCGAACCCTCAGCAACAAAAAACAAACAAACAAATACATACATGAATAGTGAATGATAAATTCTATTCGACTCTAGATTATTCAGGATAACTTTAATGCGCACTGTCTCGGCGAGGCGCCCTTGAACTTCTTTCAAATCTTATTTTTCGTTCTTTGGGTCTTTAAGAATCAAATATTTAGTAACGTCTCCAGAAATTAAGCGAGGAAAAATTTGCACCTTTAAACTATTTCAAATTTACATTAAGCGTCATATAACTGAAGGCTTGATCATACTAAATTTTAAAATGATAAAACAAACTTTATATTTCTCTAAAATTAACCTTATTTATTGTAGAATTAATTAGACGTCTGCTTCTAACACTTTACTATAAGTATATTAAATTATTTCAACTAATTCTGACAAACTTTCGAAAAGCTTGTTTCATACGATGTTTATAGTTTTGACGTGTGTTTTTGTTGTGGATGGAGGGTTTGGCATGAGCAATTTCCCTTTGCCCTCTTGGACTAGAATTGTTATATAGTTATTTCGCTATACCTACTATAATTTTACCGAATCTGCAGGTATTCCACCGCCAATAGGGATTTTTAACGTGCCAAACATTACATTGACACGAGACCTATGATTTTACTTCCTTATCCGAAAAGAAGGCATATCTTTTTTTTAATTTTTCTCTGCTGAAAAATTTACCGACCTCGATCGAGTTTGAACCCGCGTCCTTTGGGCGTACAGGCGAACATGCTAACCACTACATTAGTCGGAGCCGGCTCAGATTAAAGAAACAAAGGTTAGTTATGCCTGTTCTGATCTCTCTCGATTTTCGAACAAAGCGCAAGCTAGTAATTCTAAATAATCGAATTATTTATGACATATTTTGAGACTAATTAAAAAATAAAAGTTTGTCGTTACTAGTAAAATATGAAATTAAATCAATTCGTAACCTAAGCGCTTTATTCGTTATTCAACAAAAATAACGTTGCAATTTTAAGAGATGTATTTCACAAGGTTGCACAACCACACATGAAGACCTAAGCAACTTTGGGCAAGGGGCTGTGCCATCATATGATGTTACGTAGGATTACCCACTTAATATCGTTGATGAAGATTCAGATGATACATCAAATATAAACAAGTCAGCTCTCCAGAATAAAAAAGAAGATGCTATTATAATACACGAAAAAGTTATTTGCTTAAGGAAGTGCTATTGCCACTAAACGTTAGTGTATCCATATATCTTTATATTGAAATTGATTCATCTTATAACTTTCAACCCGGTCTACAAATTTTAAAAAAGTATGTTGATGAAGGCATTCATTTCACAGCAGAAGTATTTAAAATATTCATTACTCACGAAATACATGTATTACTTGCACAGCAATTGACAGACAAATCCAAAGTAGCAGAATACTTAATTTACAAGTATCAAATTCATGGAAATGATTGTTTTCGATTTGTGCCTAAAACTTCCGATGGGATAACCTTTGTTTATAGACGAGCTTTAACTTTCTAGAGGATTTATTAAAAATGGATGAATTTTTACTGAACAAGTTGAACATATTAGGAAAATAGGAGTAAACTCTTCAGAAGTTTAGAAATAGAGCTGTTTCTGTGACTACTGGTGATTATTCAATAAATGTTACGAATTCTATTTCGAGACTTTTGTGTGAGGAATTTGCATAAGATGTGTGAGTTAGGCAAGGACGTTCTGATTGCAACGAGATATCAGAAATAAAATGCATATCTTTAAGAATTCGATATTATTTTCCAACTATCCATATATTACCCATGATTGTAAATAAATTTCTAAACTTTACTATAAATTACAAAAAACTTTAAACAATATTTAAATAGAAGAAAGAGAGAAATAGAGAGCCAAAATAAAACAAGTTGAAACCGTTCAGTAGTCACGGATACGTACAACAAAGGAATGACATCAAAAAATCGTTAAGTACAACAACGCATGCATCTTCCCTACAATTTTTACGGCAAAACGACGATTTAAATTCATAAAATAATATCAAGCGAGAATACAGTCCTTAATACTTGCAAATTATCAGGTTATTTTGCCTTTTATCATTATTTTCAATAATTATGGAGATTTATAAAAATCATTCCAAAATAATTTTCCGTTATAAAAGTTTTGTAGCAATTTAACATTGTAACAACATAATTGATAAACTAACCATGTAAAAGCATAAACCATAATTTTTAATTGTGACTAATAATATGACATTTAAAAAATCTGGTGAAAGAGAACACAGCATTCTCTTACATCTTATAAATATACAAATAATGTCCACAATTGATTACAGTATTATTTAATCTCCTTTTAGGAATAATAATTGGAAAGATCACTCATCCAAGTTAATGGCCATGCAGAACGCTGCTTATCTCGCAGATTTTCCTCAATAACTCGCTTCAACGAATTATCTGAAAGAAACCGATTAATTCGCGTCGAATCACATCATATGAATAAGAAACTTGGCAAACAAGCGTTAAATAATCGTTCAGCCGTTATCGATAAAATCGTGAAAAAATCAAAAAATTACAAGTGTAAAGTGATACTTCCAGATATTCGACTTTAATCAAAATGTTGAAAGTGCTTGTGTGGGTGGCTACAAACTCAAATACAAAGTTTTGTTTTCGAGATATCCTGTGCACACACATGCACGATCGCACGAACGCAGACACGCACCCACCACATACATTCACACACAAACGCCTACGCGCACACACGCACGCACACGCTTACAGGTACAGACACACACGCGTACTCTCCCACATGCGAACACGTGCACTGCGCATGCAGTCACACGTACACACGCGCACAGGCAATCACGCATATACCCACGCAGGCGCGCCCGCGCACGCCCGCACGCACGTATGCACGCATACACACACACACACACTCACGCGCGCACGAAATATAAGCCATTAAATCTATTGGAATGAGAAAAAAGTTATCAATTAAAAAACATTTGTATTTTCACAATTCTTAAATAACTACAATAAACAAATTTCTTTCAAAGTTATTTAATGTTTTTACATTTTGCCAAGGCTAGTTATTGAATTGAAAACAGAAAATTACGTAAGATAAAATTTCAAAATTTTTATAGACGATTATCATATAATAACTTATTATTCAACCAATTTTTGAGATGGATGAATTTTATATTTTACTAAGAATTGCTTACAAAATTGTTAGTACTTTGCTCCAATTCCATTTTTGTATGAAATTGAAGAATTTTAAACAATAATTTGATTAAATTATTCATTCTCTTTTTGTAACAGAATCGATTACAGAAATAATAAACTCCTAAAAGCAAAAAAAAACTATATGTAACTCAAATGTATGTTAACAAAAATTACAATATCGAACTTAATGAATATTTTCTGTAGTCAATTGTTTTCAATTCCAAATAGAGATCAAAATCTCATTGAATTAGCAAACTGATTTAACTCCTTTCTATGTGCTGTATAACGAATGTTGAATTTTTACATTTATTTGACTTTTTTAGTTCAGGATCTTTTTGTTCAGTTATAGAACTAATTTAATGCTTTTGACGTTTTAGATTTTTGCAAAGGCTTTTTCTGTACTAATTAGTTTTATTTATTAGCACCTAACTCCATTACTAATTATTGATTGAATATAATAAGTATAAATAAATATAATACATGTATATCACAGTAATATGCAATCAAAATAATTTATAAATTTTACTTATAAATGAGTAGACTCTATCATCTAGAATGGAATTGTTTTCACACTTTATTTCAACCGTTATTGAAGAAGAAACGGTTTATAGTTGAGGTAAGTGTACAAACGATGTACACAAACAAATATACCATATCTCGTGCCTCTTACTAGCTGTAGGAAGAGATATACCTGTAAAATATTGAAGTATAACCGACGAAAATGAAGCACAAATATAACACAAGAAAGTGTGCTTCAGTCCTGTCTTTTAATTTCTATGCCACTGACCCCTCCCATTAGCTCCTTGAAATATATTTTATAGCAATAAAGCACGTATGACGAAAGTTGAGTGGATTGAGAAAGGAGCGCGAGCGGTCGTTTATCAAGTCACTCTTGTTTCCTTGTTGTATTGCACCTTAGGCCCGTTGCTGTTAGAGTCGGTAGCTCAGGTGAAATACACGCGCACGGTTGTCTATTTGCCGAACTAACCAGCAAAACTTACCGAGAGTGAGTTAACAGCGCTAACGAATAACATAATTTCCAACGATAACTAACAACGGGCCAAGGTCCTACGCTTACAGAAAAACACATCCGTCCACCTCCCTGAAAAAGTGCTGATAAAAGTGTTCAACAATCCAGACAGTGTACATGACATTGACTGTGAACTAGTCAAAGCCACAAAAATCGTTGCAAGCGTGGATGCAGAACAAGAATTAACAAGAATTGACGCAAAAGGTTTGCTAAAAACCATGAAGTTCACCCACTAGCATCATAGAAAAGAAAGAGGAAAGGTCGAAAGTGGCCACAAAAACCAATATGAACCGCTGACAGAGGCCCTTGAACACGAATACAATCAAAAACAGAAACAGGACTTCTAAGAGAAAACAAAAACCTCGAACAAGTTCAGCAGAAGATCCATTAATTCATCAAGAATTCAGCCTATTTAAGCAATAAAAAACCGCAAACAAAACGAAATAGATGGGAGGAAAAAGCTAACACGACTTGACATGCCATCATTAAGAAATTCATAGTCATAGTCATGACGAAAGTTTGTATGCAAACAAGCATAAATAACAAATTAATATGAAACATTCAGTATTAATTGCCTCATATAATTGATTAAATTTAACCGACATTGTTTACAATTAAACTTAAATGGAAAGTAGCGTAAATTATATCTAAGTTTTGCACTATCGGTGGTTTTTTTCAATTCAGTAAGTTATCAATACCGCCCTACAATCATCTATATTTACGTCACTTGTAACTATTTAAATATATTCTAGCCGTGATATTAATTTAAACTTTGCTTCACTTGTAATTAAATGTTTAAATTTCATATCCTTAATACGTTTTAATTTATTTATCGAACAATAGCTATTTTCGACAAAAGTGCGCTGTCACCCTTTATTTCATACCCGAGATCGATTTTTAGGGAACGAGGCGTTACCCGAGTTCTATAAAGCAGACCGAGGGCCTAAAATATGGAATAACGACGCACGAGTATAGAACAACATTTTTTGTGTTCCTTTAAGCATATTTCCAAAAAATAGTAATTTACTTTAAATGTTGAGCTTAATTGCGACAGTTATCAAATATATCCAGGACTAACTGGTAAACTATACAGAACATTTCTCGAGGATAATGTTCTTCGTGCATGACGGTGTTCCTCCACATTTTAGCGTAGTTGTTTCGCAACTAGTTAGACGAAAACTATCCTAATAGATGGATTGGACGAAATAAACACCATCCATGATCATCTCTCTTCTTTGAAAACATTTGAAAACCGTAGTTTACAGTTCACTAATATAATATGTAGATGATTTACGGCAACGAATAGTGCATAGATTCCAGCTTATTAGAAACGTACCGGGAATATTTCAGATGGCTCTACGGTCTACATCATTATTGAAGGTGACATTTTGAACAATTTATGTGAAATTAATTTTTCAAAAAAATACAGTTTAATTGGTGCAATTTCAGTTTACTTTGCTTTTTAATCAATATTCTCACAAGCATTATTTTAAATTTGTTTTAATTGTATATTTTTTGTTTCATTATTTATTAAATGATTTTATGTCCTGATATGCGTTTTTATGATATGTTTGAACGAAAACGAGAATATCTCGAAAACCGTTTCGTTTACGACAAAATTGCAACAGAATATTTTCATTCAGAATTTTTTAGCGTGTCTAACGTAGTATGTCGGTTAAAAGAAAAATCAGTGGTATAAAAACACTGGGATTTATAAAACCAGTGTTTACTAGTACTTATGTTAACTTCAAGTTTCATTACAATCTATTGGGTAAACATGTTTACTAGATTTGATGTATTTATCTTTTCTACTTTCATGAAATTTCAACATCCTGTAGCTGAAAGCAGTTGGTTTTACGAATATAGTTTATTAAGACTTTTCAGTTGAAATTGCTTAAAGCAACACATTTTGAAGTTAGACACGAACTTATGTTACACCTGGTATATGAATGAAATATTGTTTCAATTCGTAGTGACTAAGTACAACTACAAGACGGCAATTTTTGGTTTTCCTCTTTTCTTTTATAGTTAGTTTTGGTTGTCATGTTGACTGAATCGTAGTTTGTTATGTATCCAATACAGGTTTATCATTTTCAATTTATTTTATTTTTCATTTTCTTTTAAACACGTTAATGTTACTGTCTACTCGAAGTCTCTTCTCAGAGTCCCGAATTTAATCTTTTTACTTATATTACTTCATCAAAAGCTTATTTCGTGATTATGAATATTGTATACTAAACATTTGCTAACAATGGAACCTCACCAACTCTGTACAAAGTTTCAAAAAATTTGGGGATTCTCATTTGGTGAGATTCTTTTGTAGATTAAAATCTTGTTTTTTAATAAAATGATTTTAGGAGTGATAAAAATTATGCCTAAGATTATTTTTATGCAGCTTATGTTACTTTGATCTTTGTATATGTATTTTAATACAAAAGAATTTAAAAATGTAAAATGAAAATGTTTAACGAAATAAACGTAAACATTAATGAGTACTAATAATAAAAAAACTTTATATGTACCTACTGGATAAGATTATATCAACCCAAATGCTATCCCAATTTATGTTTTATTGTTATTTTTTAGCAACCCAAATTAAAGTTTTATACGAGTACATTATTTTAATTTAAGCTCCAAAAACAACCCCTCCAAATTCTCAATTCCGACGGTTTTAATCAGTAATATTAAATAACCACGGCTTTTATTAAACTCATTTATTAGGCATGTACGTTTACAAATCGATTTCAATAAATCAAAGTGAATATATGAGTATTTGTTTAATACCTTCAATTTTTGTTGTGGCGGCTTACATTTTACAAAGCGACATATACCCTTTCAGATTATTTAGCTTGACAAACAATGCATATTTGTGATTAGAGGTTTTTGAAAAATGTACTACATCCTGCAATGGACCGTAAATTCATTACTGGGCGAATAGAATTCATCCTGGTTTAGAGTGGGTTTATTATTGAATGTATCAGATAACGAAAGAAGAGAAATCTACCCGCAAAATTATTGTTTAATCAGAAATGAGAGGTGCAAAGTTGATATCAGTCGTATGATTGATTAGAACTTCTTAGAGTTGTTAGCAGTTGCACTGCAGTTATTAATGTTTCGGCTAATATAATATATGAATCTATCAACAGGTGCTATGGCTAGAGCTATGAGATTAATAGATAAGTATAAGGAAAATTCCACGCAGAAAAGAAGTTTTTGTATAACAATAGAAAATTTGGAAATATTAGACTTAAAATTGGTGGAAATGCTACGTCATTTCTCATCGAAATGGACTTATAAGAAAAGAATTAAAACTAAATATTACTATTGGTGTTATGACGACCGTTATATTTAGTTTTTGTTCTTTAACAAGGGAAAGTATTAAATTAATTAAACTATGTTTTAACATGTTTTAAACGAATAATTCTTAGGTGCGATTTATCAAAAATTACTTGGTATTATAATTCCCGTGTCTCTCTATGCTAAATTATATCGAATTTTTATAGAGTCAAAACCATCTAATATAAATGTGTACTAAATATTTTATTTGTAAAATATTTTTACGTTCTAATTCGTGTAAATATGACATAACATTGTAGTTTATAAATTACTATACAGGATTGATTTGAAATATTTTCAGATATTTTAACTATACATTCTTTTTGCCCCATACATTCATAAAAAGTAATAAAAAAAATTAAACAGCTTTAATTTGGGCACAATCGAATTCAGAAGATTCTTGAAAAACTTTTTGAGAACTTCTGATTTGCAATATGTATTGGGTATGTTCAACGCCCTCAGCAGCCGATAGCAAATTTTTATTGAATGCCCTGCTAACGTCAGCATTTTAGCAAATTCTAACTTGCACTAGCAGTGCTAGTCAGCATTGCATTTCTCAGCTAACTTTTTAGATCAGCATAAATTTCGGCGCAAAAATACGAATTTGAAGTGTATCAGATTACATTTTTAAGTGTGGTTAAGTGGAAACGGTATAAAAACATAAAATACACGATAATTTTCGTTCAACCTATAAGGAACATAATTAATTATAGTAAAATGATATATTTAACAATGGATATTCAACTGTTGCTTAGTAGTGATGGAAGTCTCGGGAGAAACCAAGAAAAGAATCACATATGTGGTATAAATAAAATTAGTAAATAATTTACTTGTAAATATTTTGTTTATTGCGTTATTGCGTTAAATTTAATACATACATAAGTACATATAAAAATGCTACAAGGTTTAATAAATTGCGCCTTTTTAAATATACTTTAAGGTTATGTTGTATATAGTATTTCGTACAGTCGTTCTAACATTGCTAGCTGCTAACAGCAAAATTTGTACTTACTGGTAACTTGAGCTGAGAACGTTGAACGTACCCATTATCATAAGCTTTATACCAGTTTGCGATGACATTACGTACGCTTATTCCAGTCCTACTCATATTACAGGTCATTGCAACATGTGATGATAAACATCCACCGTAATAGGAATGGATAAAAAACTCCATTCTGATTCATTAAACTAAATTTAGTTGCTTATGTTGTCAAACATGTTTATTATCCACTTTTCCAATGTTTTTTGTGGAAGTAAAAATTATCAAAAAACGGTAAAAACTTAGTTACTAAGAGAAAGTACTGCTTATTTTGTACAACTGATTGGTTCTCCTTTTCATTAATTTAAACTAAAGCTTTATTGATAAAATAAAAACATATAATATCCCTTTGGAATACGTTTTTGTTCTTTCTGCTTAAGTTTGAACAAAATTGAAAACAACTACAAACTT
The DNA here is from genome assembly GCA_024586415.1 of Phrixothrix hirtus. Taxonomy (NCBI): domain Eukaryota; kingdom Metazoa; phylum Arthropoda; class Insecta; order Coleoptera; family Phengodidae; genus Phrixothrix; species Phrixothrix hirtus. The sequence continues at coordinate 3,118 of JAHWXV010631806.1, read as the reverse complement.
TTCAACTTTATGTAGATAATTTGAAATTATTTATTACTCTATTTCGGAAATCTTAAAAAGAGAAATTTTTTTTAACGGGTAAACAACCTTTTAGAGTGAAAACTGACTTACCTGAGTACTTTACGGTAATCGCAATTCGTAATTTTTTTGCGAAAGACATCTTCAACTAACTGTACTAAATTTAAATGTTATCAATATTAATTATTTGTTTGTAAATTGAACTATCTCTGATGATTTTTATACAACTACTGAATGTAATTTTTTAAATGCGCTTGCAAATAAAAATTAGGTCATTTATTTGTGCCAGTATAGGTCACATGCACACATTTATTAGTAAATAAACACAGTGCAATTCGATATGTTGTATTTCAGCAAATAGATTCGTATTTTTCTTGACTGTTTGTAACGAAATACTTGTGAAAAATGTCAGCAGTTCATAAAATGTTTTCATGTGCAAAATGTTTCAAAAAGGGCTAATGGAATTGAATAATCTCAAAAATGTATCTCTTCTAATACGTAAAGTTGGCCATTTTATTTCAACAACTATTTCAAAATAATGAACAATGGAGTTATTTAATGTGCCTCTTTAATTTACAATAAATAAATAACGTATAGAGCAATACATTTAAATCCCGATATGTCCATGGTTGACACCTTTCTAACGTTTTTATATTATTTTTGCTCAACATTTTTTTTGAAATTTTGAATTCGAAAGGAATTCTTTACAGCCCTAAAATAAAAATCCCTTCTCCAGAATTGAATTCTTTTCATTTGGATGATATTATATATATGTTCTTTAAAGCTACTTAATAAAGCTACGTTTGAAAATGGAGAGTGATTTTATTTTTAAATAAGATTCTTTCCAGCAATTCATAAATCGAAGTTACATGCCTACCGACTGAAATATTTCCATAATACACGCATCAGCAGCAAAAAGGGAAAACAAAAAGGTGATATTTTAAAAAAATTCAATTATTACCATTATAAGTTCTATAATTGTTTCTTAAATTATCATTGAAAAAAATAACAGCATTTGTTCATATTTTTCAAAATATTTAATTCCTTTTATTACTTTATAATTATTAAGAGTTTTAAATTTTATTTTAGTTTATTAAGACGATCATTAAAATAAAGCCAACCCTGTGCTCTAATAGTTTTCCTCTTCATTTAGACGCGAAGGTGAGAAAATTCAATAAGACACGCTAAACCAACACCATGAAATAATAAAAGATTTTCATCTATAATTTACACTGTAATAAACGCAAAATAAATTTTTTTTATTTCATATTCAATAATTAATTTATAGTCCATTTATCAAAGGCAAAACCATAAACATGTGGTCCTTCGAGCCGGATTTAGATTAAATTAAAATGATTTCAACATAAAACTGCGAATTAATAAATTAATAAATGCTTAAGGTGCGGTTTTCTGAATTTTTAAGAAATTGTAATATTACTTTTGTATACTTGGAGTTTTTACAAAAGACATCTTCGTAACTTTATGAAGCAGTTATACAAAACGGAGTATGAACAATGTTCAACATATCTTAAGCACCTGTTCATAACTGCAGTATGAAGGCTTGATTTTAGTGAGTTAGCTAAAAGGACTCCCTACTTCGGTGAAGCAGGTTTATGTCAAGCAATCTTATCAATCCGCAGACTTCAGCATGGACAAGTGATAAAATTTAGCATAACATTATTTGATTATAGTTATTATAAACAGAGCGAAAGGTTATCAGGCATCGGTATTTAACAGCAGATGGCAACTGATTGATACCTGCTATAATGGATTTGCATTACTAAGAGGTATTTTAAGCTATCCGCATAATTTTTCTAAATAAACTCGATTGACTACCCAAGTCTAATAAGATTGAGCTATCCATGTAGTACTAGCTGAATCATAAATGCAGTAGGAAGTAGTATGTTATTTGTATGTGAAAAATTGCAACTTGGACAGGAGTCCTAGGAAGTGTTGTTTGAATTATTTACGATTATTTCCATCACATGTTGTATGAATTTGTAAGTTTGTGGTGCTATGTATCATGCTTGTGATTATATTTTTTGAAGTCAGATATGTTGTGATTAATTCGAAGACAGTTTGTGCATATTTTCGGTTTTTTGCCTTTTATAATTTAGCGCCTTGATTTAGCTTCAGGATATCATTGTAATTCGTTATCCAGTGATTATCTTTATAGAAATGGCTATAATTTAATAGGTAGAAATAAATTATTGACTGCTAAACTTTGATTTAAAGGTAGAGAGTGATGATCTGTTTTGCTCTAAGGCCGGTTTAATACCAGTACTGTTATTATGCTTTGCTTTCTACAAAATGTCAGCTCTACCATCAAGAAAATTTCTGAATTTTCAAGCGGGGGAATATCACCCGTAATTTTGTGTGACTCACACTAATCCACATTTTTTGTCTAATTCTAGAGTCAAAAGAAAGATTAAAAAAGTATCCCGATTTTCAGTTGATATCCCTAACTGATTTAATGATCTGAGGTGTTCAAAAACTTCATCCGATGTTTGCATTAATGATGCTAATGACACTTGACTTATAACTGATATATTATTAGGAGACTTTAAATGATTAATCATTAAAATCCACTTATTATTATACAATTTTTCCATGTTATATCCCATGCAAACTTTTAATTTTCAACTGTACGTCAATTTTTGAAATGACTTTTTAAATAACAAAATTTTCCGCATCCTTAATACCCTAATTGCTATGCACAAGATCTACATACAGAACCCCAAACCCTAGCCATAATTAATATCCTGCTTTGAAGATAGGTAATTAATTTTGGGAAGCCTAATATCAGCAGTATGATTATGAAGGCGATTATCTGAACTTACTGCCATACTGAGACCCGTTTTCAACAATCTCTAGATGCGCAATATGACGACAATCAGAAAAAATACATCGAGCACTATACGTTATTTTATAAACTGTAAAAGTACGCGTATAACACTGAAATCACGATTATAAACACCGATACAGTTTTACGCGAGTTTTAGTGTTAATGTTATTATTTAAGTTAAGTAGAAAGACAATTTAAAAGACTTTAATAAATCGCGAAGTGCGTGAAACATTGTATAATTAGAATAATTAATTA
>JAHWXV010631801.1:0-10248 GCA_024586415.1 Phrixothrix hirtus | reverse complement strand
CTACTTTTTAAACGAGTATATATATATATATATATATATATATATATATATATATATATATATATTCCGGAAATGATTCCGATGGAACCGGCCTCTGAAGAGGAGAAAAATCTAAGTAAACCAACACAGGCAGTGATACGTTTCTCTGCATCTATTCAAGGTAGCAATAGAAACATAACCGCGGATGACTGGTTTACATCAGTTGAGCTGGTTACCGCTTTAAAGACAAAAAAGTTGACGTACGTCGGTACAATAAAGAAAAATAAGCCTCAAATCCCATTAGACTTTTTGTCCAACCGTAAAAAGGATATTGGGAGTTCACTTTATGGTTTTTCACAAAATATAACATTGATATCTCAGGTACCCAAAAAAGCTCAAGCTGTATTGCTCCTTTCATCAATGCATTCTTCTCCTGCCCAAGATCCAGACATCAACAAACCCGAAATTATTAGTTTTTATAATAATTCTAAATCTGGAGTTGACAGCTTAGGTCAAAAATGCGCTACTTATAGTACTGGACGAAGAACTCAAAGATGGCCAATAGCAATATTCTTTAGAATATTAGACATCTGTGCAGCAAACGCATATATTATTTTTTATAAGAAAAAACGAAATCCTGAAGAAAATAGATTACAATTTATGAAAAATCTTGCAAAGCAGCTTATAACTGAAGAGTTGGAAAGAAGGCAGTCAAATTCACGAATTAGACAAGAAATTAAAATACTTATAAGAAAAATATTAGGTAAAGAAGAGACGGAAGTAGTAGAAAAGTGTCAGAAACTAGTTGTTCGCAAATACTGTTCCATTTGTCCTAAAAAGATTAAAAGAAAAACTTCTACTGTATGCTCTACATGCAAGTTTCCAATATGTTTACAGTGCTCATTCGCTATTTGTTCGAATTGCATTTAAATAACAGAAATGTTTTTATATTTCTTATTTCTAATTTTTTATATATATTTTTTTAATTTTTCAGTCACTTTAGATAAATTCCTATTGTTTATTCTGTATATCGACATTAAAATAAAAATTTCTGATACTAACATTAAATGCCCATTATTCTTGGTATTACATCTATTGTCAATAAAAATTTCAAAATTATTAAAGAAATCATGCAATTGCATAAAAACAGTAATAAAATATGCAGTTTTAACCAAATATACTCATAAATATGTGGTGAAGTCAGTTTGACTCCCATCTGTAGTTGTGTTACATAAATTCACACCTGTGCTTAAGGGTTAATATCACAGCATGTTATCGGTAACTCATAATTTAGTATCCGCCGACCTAATTTCTTATAAAAATTGTGAAGTTTTCTATCCATATGATATATCTTGATACTAATATATTCATCAAATTTTTAATATTTTATTTAATATGTCATGGTAATAGCACTAATGTTTTACATCTAGTAGGAAAAATTCTACGGTTAATCATTTTTGCTAATTTGATATTACATTTAGACCATTGCTTTAGTTTTATGGTGTATATTTTGCCATATGTCTTCTTTATTTCTTGATAAAAATCCATATTATAAATTAGTCGCAAATTATTCAAATAAACTATTTAAATACTTTTCTGCATCGACAAAATAAAACAAATTATATTAAATTTACTTGTCTATATTTCGCAAACGTTTGTTTGCATCCTCAAGACTAAAAACTTCAAACATAACATCTACATAATTATACACAATGATAATATTATACAAAACTAAGGCAACTAGAAATAACTATATAACAGTAAAAAATACCTAATATGCAAATTGACAAAATTAAACACTTTTAACTGCAAATATTGAACAATAGAGCATAACCACTGCTAAGAGAGCTAGTGTCCGATTTAAAATTCATTACTTTACCAATTTTGCTAATGTAAAATATTTACAAAAATAATCTTTCTCTATAATTTGCCGAAGTCTAAAATTTGGACATCACTAAAATTAATTTTATGGTCAAAATCATTTCAATGTATTGCAAGATCACACCGTTTCTTATTTAATTTACAGTTAGTTCTATGTAAGGACAGTCTTGCTTTTAGCCTGATTATTGTTTCGTGGTCTCGAACGATTTTCAGGTCGTTCGTGAACCATGGATATAATAAATTTTCTTTTATAGTCCCAATGAAATGAATCTATCCAGAAATCACTAAAAATAGTTTGTCGTATATCTTCGGATATGTTTTCACTACATTTTCTTGGACAAGAGCAAGGTGGTATAAGTTTTCTACCATCATTTAGTTTTTTGTTCTTAGCAACGGCAGATGTATATGGATCACCTCTTAATAATGCGGTTTTTGCCATATTCTTTTTCCAATTATTTTCATTTCGAATGCGTTTTTTCGACTGACCTTGATTTGGCTTGCTTGTGTTATTGATTTGTTCGTTACTCGAGATTATATTATTAATTGGTGGAACGTTTTCTAAATTAGAATGGCAGTACTTATTTTGAGTTTCACTTGCAGAACTATCTGGAACAAAATCAGAACCATCACCTACATCACTTTGAACTTCTATTTCGTCATCTGAAAATAAATCCTATAAACCTTACAGAACTTAACATTAGATTATTTTAGATACTAGTCAAACTAGTTAAAACTGAGGAATTATTAGGAAATTTATCTTTAATATCTGAACTTGTACTTGGTACAGGTTTATTTAAAATTATATTTTCTGAAATTAGTTTCAAAATAATAAAGTGCATAATTGAACATTGCCGCTGAATAAATATTTGTTAATTACATTACATTATACTTTTTTCATCTAGAATTTAGATCAAAATCAAAACTAGCTAGACTGAGATAATGCAAATCAGTACAATTGCTCTCAATTTTTAACCTTCGAGCGGGCGCGTCATACTTTTTACCACGAGCAAGCACGTGTAATATATTTTACGACATGCATTATTCTAGATATTTCATCGGCAGTATAGGCACTATATTTCCTAAAAAATAAATAAAACATTATTTAAATCAAACTAAACTATTTTTATTTTTATTTCTGTTAAAAAAATTAAATAAACTCGAATTTATGAAATTAATTAAAAACACAAAACCTAAGTTCGTTTTTATCCTGAGTAAGAATCATTTTTTCATGGCACCGATAGCAAACTATTTCCGTTTTTGAATGACGTTTGCATGTAAATCAACCGCAATTGGTGCACTTTATAGAAGCCGATGTTTTTTTTTCTATGTGACACATAAACGACATGTTCCACGTTTGGACCCCGGTTGTTTATAATGTTGTGCTTCCTCTACAGGTTGTCCGTAATTTAATTTTAGAAATGCACTTATATCAGATGGAAAGCATGTAAGTTTTGCTCTCGAACTAAGGTGTTCCCTCATGAGACTAAGAGACATATTTTTCAAGAATATTCTTTGAAATTTTGGATAATTTGATGGTTTGGCACAAAAATACAATACTTGAGATTTTATTGCAGCAATATTCCTAATGCTATAAAAATAGCACAAAGCCATCTTTTAGTTATTCCAGACACTTAGTAAGCAGCGCACATTTTATCTACAATGTCTACACCGTCTTTTATTACATTATAGTCCATGATTATTTGGGGTTTATTAGTTTTAGGATTGATTTCTTCCTCACTGTGTAATGTCGATAAAAGTATAACGGCTTTATTTTTGCGGGGGCATAAGATGCTCTGGTTTTGTCCTTCTGAAATGCAAATAAAGTTGAGCGAACGATTCGCCTTCTATCTGGTAAAAATTCCAATGGAATATCCTTTTTGTTTTTCCTCATGGTTACTATCAAAGTAATTCTTTCTTCAAGAAGGTTGTCAGCGCTTTTGGCTTTACGCCACAACAACAGTACTGATGGCCGCTAGCTCTTTGGAGGAGGGTGAGATCCCGATAAAGTACATCAGTACCGTCCAACGCGCTAAAAGGAAGTCGAGATATATAAAAAGAACGGGGCGCCACTATTCCAGATGGCCGCTCAAGGTATGGAACTGTTCTCGAAATAGATAGAAGCAGATCCCTGGGCCCTTTTGTTAATTTATTCCGAGATTCCTTTTGTCAAGATCCCAAGGGTTAGTATAAATTTTGATGGCGGATTTTAATTGGTACATATCCTCTGAAATTTAAAATATTCTTAATTAGCTTATTCTGCTGTCAAAAGTAAAAGTCTAATTAAATGACAAAACATCTATTGACAACGAAATGGGGTTACTTAACGTACACACACAAACAGCAGTTACAGATAGTTTACAGAATAACTTCTCCGTCCCTTGAATATGGCCTTATTCAAGAGATGGGAGAGGGGCTATGCAAATTTACTGACACTAAAATTAGGGTGGTCTATGTTTGGACACTGTCAACGCAAGTACGTGTCCACGATCTCCACAGACGATATGTATTATTGATCTCCCGTTACACGGGAAGGTTTAAGTTATTACGCCTTTTTAAGAAGCCAGAGAACATTAACAAAAGGGGGAATACCTTAGTTTGGGTTATTGAATTACCCAAAATGGTCCGTCGTGATGGCTTATAGGTTCCCGCGCTTGCGAAGAGCTTCGCACGTTCAACAAAACTGCTACGGCGTGAAACGTGCTGATTGATTCCTAGATAGATACCATTACATCTCTTAGGTCGGGTCTTCCAACATTTGACACTATGTTGACTCCCTAAACACACCGAACGTTTTCGTTTAACACATAACCAACACACGACCGATTTTATTGCCCTAACGAATCGGCAAATGCGTACCCGCTTTTGAAATGTCCCGAACCCTACCAGACGTTCGGAAATTACGTTTCTCTGTCACACTTCTGGCACAATTAGAGTCTGAATCGACATGAACGTGAAGGAAACGCCTCTCTCGTGTTGTTTTTATCAGATTCAAAAACCCAATCAACTTATTTACCTTTTCTCTAAAAACTTTTTTTAATTTCCTTTCTTGTCAACAACAACCCCGTTTCTAAGAAACAAATCCACGGCGGCAACTTAAGGAAAAAAGATTTTTTCCTTTATTAGCGGAACGTCACCAAAATCTGACAACACCCTGGGCAAAAGAAATTTTCACCGAAAATTTCTCAAAATACCAAACAAACAACCAAACAAGCCATTTCGTAAAACCATATTCGTGCCGTCGTCAACCAAAAAAAAGCAAACACAAGACGATTTTGTTGGTAGCCTAAAAATCCTCATAAAGAAAACTACAAACGAAACCGAAATTAACAAAAAAACAAAAACAGAATTTTGACTACGAGATGTCAAACCTCGAGTCCTCCCAGGCGAAGAAGGAAAGAAAGAAGTGAGGTCAACAGGAGTACAGGTTGGACCGTAAACCCGCACACGCGAAATCCACCCCAAATAACACCGCTGCCTGGAAAGAAGAAGAAAAGGGAGTCCTAAGAAAGCTCAAGGAACTAACAAAACTTAGTTAAAACCAAAAACACAAAACAACACGAAAAAGCACACTGCCCACGCAGTGTCACACAACACGAACGGTGGTCAACAAAATATGCAACCAAGCCTAAGGCTAAGATGAAAGATGGTGCGTTAAAGTGGTAAGTTAGTCGCCTTTTACCACACGCAGCCCAACCTGCGGATGTGGTATTCTTGCGCCGCCACAACACGGACATTATCGCCTCAAAGCGTAAAATAGAAGAAAACTCAAATTGAAATATAGGATTATTCGGCGTATCAAATACAGGCCATAAAATCCTAAATAATTAGTTTAAAGTTCAAAAAAAAGTCTACCCCAAAAGTTTAACTAACACTCTAAGCAGAACGAGGAAAGACAGCTCAACTCACTGGCAATGAAGAACGAGTACTATCTGAAATAAATTTGCGGGCGAACACATGACCAAACTCCCTATAGCTTCACTGTGAAAGGAGATGGTAAAGAATATAAAAATGAGTAAGTAATGTGAATAAACAATGTCCCATCAGAGAAGATGGAACAGAAACAAATTTAAAAGTGGTAAGACTATCGGCTCTTACGACACACAGAGCATCCCTGTGGATGTGGAATTCTAAAGCCGCCACAACACGGCATCAACCCAAGCCTAAGGCCAAGGTGGAAGATGGGGTAATAAGGTAGTAAGTTAGTCGCCTTTTACGACACGCAGACTAACGTGCGGATGTGGTATTCTTAAACCGCCACAGCACAGTGCAAGTCGATCACGTCGAAGACAGTCTCGTTAATCAGTCCGATGTAGGGCCTGCCTTCAAATTCAAAGAATTACTTAGCTCGTACGTCTGGTACGAAACCTTCCTTCGAATCAAGAAGGGATCGATAAATTTCGGTGCTAACTTAGCTGTCATAATGCGTGAAGCATCTGACAACATGAAATTTCTTCTTCACACGGAATCGCCTACTTCGAAAGTAGCGAGACGACGCCGCAAATTATACTGTCTTTGTTTCTTCTCTGAAGCTATCTTAATTCCTTTGCGACATCCTCATGCAACTATACGACTAATGTCTGCAGCGCTAGATGATGGAACATCACCTTGATCTGCTGAAAGATCTTCGGAACGAGTATTTGCCTCAAAAATCATATTTCGGCCGAAATTTGCGAAATACGGAGATACTCCAAGAACTTCCTGCGATGATGAACAAATAGCACACGCAATCTTCTGTAAATATTTGTCCCAAGTTCGCTGATTCACCTGCACATATGAAGCTAGCATGATCTTGAGTACATGATTCACCCTTTCACTGGGATTAGTTTGTGCATGATAATAAGCATTAAACCTTAATCTCGTACCATACGATGAAGTCATTCTAATAAACTCTTTACTACGAAACTGCACACCATTATCACACAAGATAACCTGAGAAACTCCAAACATTAAGAAAACGTCATTTTCCATACGTTGCGTAACCGCAACAGCGGTAGCGGGTCGTAGCGGAGATAATAATAGAAACTTGGTAAAATAATCTACCACAACTAAAATATAAGTATATCCTTGACTCGAACGCGGTAACGGCCCAACTATGTCGGTAGCGATCATTTTCCATGATTTATGAACACGCGACTGAGCTGCCATATGCCCTAGAGACCGTTTTTGTTCTGGTTTTCGAGCCGAACGTTTTTTTGCATATTTGATAACATCAGTCTTCATCTTAGGCCAATAATAGCGTTGAGAAACCCCTGAGAACCTCTTAAGAATTGCCATACGTCCTATCTTCGGAATCACTCGTTTCCAATTCTCTTCCTCAGTATTCAACTCTGGGTAGCGACTTGGAAAGTGTTTGAATAATTTCCTATCAAGTGCTCTCCATGGGTTAGTTCAGTTCACCACAAGTTTTGCTAGCTACAGCATGCATTAAGGTCATAAATAAATTTGGTAAGGAAATGATTGTAAAGGCCATCTTAGATTCTGCGTCACAATCAGACTTTATTTCTGAAGAATTATGTAACAACTTAAATCTAAAAAGATTTAGAACGAATTTATCAGTAATTGGGATCAATCATAAGGTTCGACAAAAATAATGTCATGAGTTAATCTTCAAGTTAAATCTAGGAACAATAATTATTCATGTGACTTATCTTGTTTAGTTATCTCAAGGGTCACCGAGGATATACCTTGCACAAGCTTTGATACAAATTTATTAAATATTCCTGAAAATCTGATTTTGGCAGATCCTACATATAATGAAACAAGTAAAATTGATTTATTAATAGGTTCAAGTAATTTTTGGAATTTATTAAGTGTGGGATAACATCAGTTAGGACCGGGTAAACTAACATTACATAAAACTAAATTCGGATGGATAATTGCAGCAAATTTAACTATTGAGTTTATTCAAGCACAAAAAGGTTTGATATATTTATCTTTAAATAAATTACACGATCACATATCGAAATTTTGGGAAATCAATGAAATGATCGAATCGAACAGTAATCTAAGTTTAGAGGAACGATATTGTGAAAATTACTATAAAGAAACGACGGAAAGGGATGTAACCGGTAAATTTATTGTTAGAATTCCTGTTTAGCCAAATTCTGAGTGCTTAGGGTATTCCCAAGAAATTGCATTAAGGCACATTAGAGAACAAATTTAAAACAAACACAGATTTAAAGTATCAGTACACAAAATGTATGAACGGTTACAAGGATTCAGGGCATATGGCTAAAATTAACAAAAATTTAGAAAACAACATAGTTTCTTCCGCATTACGGAGTAACACGAGAATCCACTACTACGTTTTTGCATGTAGTATTTGATGGCAGCTGTAAAATAGACACAGGCGTTTCTTTAAATGATATTCTTTTAACAGGAAAAATTCAGCAAAGTGATTTATTTTCAATAATCACAAGATTTCGTTTGCATGCATTTGTAGTGACCGCCGATATATCAAAGATATATAGGCAAGTTCTTGTACATCAGAAGGATCGACACTTACAAAACATTTTATGGCGAGACAACGAGAACATAGAAAAATATCAGTTAAACACCATGACATACGGAACCAAATCAGGACCTTATTTGTTTATATGAACTTGCAATAAATTTTGAAACTGAAAATGACGTCCAAACAATCGATCATGAGTTTGTACAATTAGGAAGTAGTACCATTAAAACATTAGGTATATGTTGGGACCCACAATCAGATGTATTATATTATCAATTCAATAATTTAAAGGATCACAAATGCATATCAAAAAGAACAATCTTGGCAATAACTGCGCCAGTATTTGATCCTCTAGGTCTTTTAGTGCCGTCAATAATTATTTCAAAATTAATTATACAAGAATTATGTCAATTGTGTGTTAATTGGGATGAATCCATTCCAACAAACTTATTTACAAAATGGATTGCATTCAGGGACAATTTAAAGTATTTAAGGGACATAAACATACCGCCATACGTATTAAATACAAATGACAGCATAGTAGAATTACATGGATTTTCGGATGCCTCTGAAAAGGAGGCATACGGTGCAAATGTTTACATTCGAACAATTTCAAATAAGCAGATATCAAATTTGCTATTAGCTGCTAAGTCTAGAGTAGCTTCATTAAAAAATATCACATTACCTAAATTAGAATTAAACGCTGCATGCTTTTAGCACAGTTTATTGATAAATTTAGAAGCACTTTGTCAATTGCTGTAAAAAGAGAGTACCTTTGGCGTGACTCTAAGATTATATTATCTTAGATACAGGCACCACCGTAGAAACGGCAAACTTATGTTGCTAACCAAGTGAGTGAAATTCAATCATTAACAGATATTCATAATTGGTATTACATAAAATCAAAAGAAAATCCAGCGGATTTAATTTCGCGATGATTAATGCCAAAATTATTAGTGTCCTCACGCTTATGGTGGAAGGAATCAGAGTTTTTAAACAACCAAGTTCATGTAGAAATTACGGACAAATTTCAAGTCACTAGAGATATACCAGAAACAAGAAAGGTACTATTGGCTACCAAGGTTGAATTAAATTGGTTTTCAAAATTTTCAAATTTATATAAACTTGTAAATATCGTAGCATATTGTTTTAGATTTTCTAATAAGGCAATGTGTCAATATACACGAAAATACAAAGTACATTACGAAAACAGAGAGAGCCGATATTCTTTGTAAATTAATCAGATTAGCATAAAAGCAAACATTTCCAAATGAAATAAAAGCGCTATTAAGTAACAAATCGTTGAAACCTCATTCAACAATATTAAATTCGAAGCCATTTTTAAATGAAAACAAATTATTGCGAGTCGGGGGGAAGTTACTATTTTCAAACTTAGATTATTCGTCTAAACATCAAATTACATTGCCGAAACATCACCCACTTACCAAATTGATAGCAGAATAAGAGCATACAAAAATGTTACACTGCGGTCCACAAACATTATTGCATTCCTTAAGGGAAAAATATTGACCATTATCAGGCAGAAATCTAACAAAAAAGATTGTGCATAAATGCGTTCCGTGTTTTAAAGTCAACCTCAGTAAATCAATCATATACGTATATGGGTAACTTGCCTAAAATTCGTGTAATTCCATCACCACCATTCTATAGTAGCGGTGTTAATTATGCAGGTCCATTTAAAACAAGAGATGGACGGGCACGTCGTTTATAAGTGCTATATTTACTTGTTTATTTGTTTAAGTACAAAAGCGGTACATCTAGAATTACTCAGTGAATTAACAACTGAATGTTTTTTTAGCAGCATTAAGACTTTTCGTTTCTCGTAGAGGAGCGCCAAGTAGTATACATTCCGACAATGGTACACAATTCGTAGCCGCAAATCGTGAATTAAACGAACTCGCATCATTTTTAAC